>VDFB02319932.1:210992-231087 GCA_007258455.2 Sequoia sempervirens
CCTTCATGGACTGCAAAAATACTTTTTGTAGGATTGAGGGATATCCCATACTCTCTACACTTTTCAAAAACTTGTTTGAGGTGTGACAAATGTTCATCAGCTCTCTTGGAATAAACTGTAATGTCATCTAAATAAATCGGCATAATCTTGTTGATCAAACTTTGGAACACCATGTCCATGGCCCTCTGAAACGTGGCACCAACATTAGATAAACTAAAAGGCATCCTTTTGTATGCCATGGTGCCCCACTTAGTTGTAAAAGCAGTTTTGAATTGATCTTCCTCTTTAACCAACACTTGATTATAGCCCGAAAAACCATCTAACAAGGAAAATATTTCAGAACCAGCAACTACTTGTAAGATTTGTTCCATGGAGGGTAATGAGTAGTGATATTTCAAAGATGTCTGGTTAAGATCCCTAAAGTCTACAAAAAGTCTTATTTCACCATTCCTTTTTCTAACCGGAACAAGATTAGAAACCCAGGATGTATGCTTAATTGGAAATACAATACCCCCCTCAACTAATTTGGTCAGATCTTTAATCATTAAGGGCTCGAGCTTAGGATTCAAGGGCCTTTGTTTCTGCCTTACTAGCTTAGCATTAGGTTCTAACTCAATTGTGTGCTGAGTAATATGGGGATCAAACCATTTCAAATTTGAGTATTCCCAAGGAAAGACATCATGAAATTCTTGGCATAAAGCAACAAAAGATTGTTTATCATCATGTGAGAAAATTTTTCCTATCTTAAGAAGTTTACCTTTGAAAATCTCCAGTTCTTCATAATGTTCTTCTTTCACTTGGATGCCGACTTTGTTCTTCTTAAGTTGATCATCAGAACTAAATACAGATTCTAAGTTAACTAGCCCTTTAGGAAGCTTGTTGGTCTTCAGCTATATAACTTGATCATCATATTGTTGTTTAAGTTTTGCTTGATTCATCATGGAGAACTGATATTCTTCGAGCAAGAAAGAAAGAATCTGTTCATTGCTATCAAAAACTTGCTAGTGAATGTTGTTATCAGGAATTGATGGCCTGACTACAACTTTCACGTACTGCTGCATCTTCTCTTTTCTAATGTCGCATGGAATATCAAATTGTGCTCCTATTGTCACCTAGAAATGTACCCTATGCAAAGTTTACAAAAACTGAGCTTTCTAGAGCAACATGGGATCATTTCAAGGTTGTGGGTCACCTATAGTTGAAATGAACCTCCAGAGAAAGTCAGCTTCCTTTGGGTACCACCTAAACTACTAATTCTTTGAAGGAAAAGGGACAAGGGAAGTTCATGAAAATGGAACTAAACTTTTGGTGATACACCATATTAATGAGAAATAACGAAACAAACACAGGGAGAACATACACTTGAAAGTTTAAGTTCTATTGCTTCACACACTCAGAGTGACTTATTTCAAATTTAATGCTTTATTCCTAACAAGTTTGGCCTACATACACATCTTGGGAAGGAAAGACAAATTTCACACCCTTAAGACATAAATGCAAAATTATAAAAACATAGTTAAAGACTTGCATAATCCAAAGAAAGATACAGAGATGAGAACAATACAAATATGAACACTAGCTTCCAAGGTAAACTCTACGTTGTATTCAGGATTCTAGCTAAGTTATAGAAACATGCATTAATTGAGAAAGGGTTGATGAAAGAATTACTAGCTCTCTTGAATGCATAATTCCTCCTCCCTACAAAAAGGAAAAAAAATGCCTTATATACAGATTGTGACGGCCCCCCTAGGGCTTACAAAATATCAGTCCTCAGGATAGATCTTTCCTTAGATCTTTTGATTGGAATTAATGCAGCACTCCTACGTGTCCATGACGGTGAAGAGTCATCCCTGAGGAAGCCTTCTTTAGATATTCTACAGCTACTGCATTCATTCCTATCCTAGCATCGTGTCTTGTTTGAACCACCTCGGCTGAACGCCTTGAATGCCCTGAGTTCAGAATAGATATGCATTGCATTCATTTCTGTTGACGTCGCTCAGACTGCCAACGATTCACCTATAGCTCTCCCTGATTGGCTGAGCCCACTACACACAGACTCCCGGGCGGTCAAAACTTCCTCTGTTGAATCGCATAATGGTGAGACACTAATCGTGTCTCCCTGATTTGATTGAATCTTCCCAAAACCATCAGCACAACATGGAGCTATCGCTGAGAGTCATATCGAGCCCAATAGATCATACTGATGTTGCCTCTATGGTCGCCAAGACAACCGCTTGTCGGTGAGATGATTTACCGAAGGCAAAACCTTACCCCGAGAACCCACTCATTGCTTCGGCAAGAGCTTATTGATGTCACCCCGAAAACATTTCACTCCACTAGGTTCCAGATTTCCCTCGGTGAGACATTGGCCAGTCGGCCAAACATTATGGCAAACTGCCTTTCTCTTGGTGATCTCCTTCATGTCACTGAGACATTGTCCTATCAGCCAGACCTTACCACGACAGTCGGGGGTTATGCCAATGCCATTATGTCGGGGAGACATTCTACATCAGTGAGACTTCTAGGTGAAGTTCCAACTCTTGGCGAGCTCCTTTGCCTTTGATGAGACATTGGTGTATCGGTGAGACCCCCCACCAAGCTTCATTTCACTTTAGCGACACCCATTGATGTCGGCGTGACCTGTCGAAGCCAAAAATGCTTCAGTGAGCTCCCTCTAGTCGAGAAGACATATCCATCTTAGCAAATCATTTTGCTGAGAACTCTATCCCTGGACCGAAACTGCTTTTCATTTGGGAGGCTCCATTGGTCGATGAGACCTTTTCCGACAATTCACCTGTCATGTCACCAAGACTTCCTGGTGTCGGCTAGACCTCAGGGCGAAAACCTCAACTTTTGGCAATCCCTTTCGTTCTTGCTGAGCTCCATTTCGTTTCGGGGGGACCTTGTGTAATCGCTGAGACATCTCATCAAGATCCCTTAGTCATACTGAGGGCCCTCTTCCTTTGTGCCAGGGAGACTTTTTGTCAGCTAGAGCTATCTCGAAACATGCTTCCTTTTGATTATCAGGGAGACCCTGTGACTTTAGCCAGACTTCCTAGCGAAGCTCGCTTGTTTTTCTGAGATCTTTTGACTTTGGTGAGACATCTTCGATTGGTGAGACCTTCTTTTGAAAGCCACACACATACGCCGAAAAGATCCAGCATTGTTTCGTCGGTGAAACCCGATGCGTTCATCAAGACATTTTGTCGAAGAAAAGAACCTCCGCCAAACTGAAAACCTTTTTTCGTCAAGACTCTATATTGAAGTCTCCCTGCTTTGCCAAAAGTTCACTTTGAGTTCAGAGAGAGCTTGCTTGGTTGGAAAGACATCCTACCGACCCCACCCTCATTCTGTTCAAGCTCTTCTTTTCCTTCGTTGAGACTCCCGCTGGTCGAGAAGAGGTCCTCCCGAACTCCAAATGTTATGCCAAAGCTTTAATGTATTCTGAGTCATCGTGACACATGCTTTATCTTGCCAATGAGTCCATCTGTTTTCCATCGCTGTGACGTTCCACTATGGGCAAGACATCATATAGAATGCACCCTGTTATTCAGAAAGACCTCAACCACTCTCAGGTCACTGAGACATAATGCCAATATCGCCTAGCTCCACCGATGAACCACCATATACATAGTCGGGGAGACATGTTGAGATCGGTAAGACACAACCCTGACAACTAAGACATATGCTGATAGAAGCCTCCACGGTATCCAAAACAATAGAAACGTCCTGCCGAATGAAGAATGTAGAAGACTTTTGATCGCCATGACATCAGATGAGTCTTGCCGATAGGCAACACAGACTCATGCAAGCAGAAAACGTAACATGAGTAAGGGAAACAATCACGAACTTACGTCGATAGGAACCAGAAAATAGAAAATGCAAGACCCAATGAAACATATGATGCAACATAGTAAAATATGGGCAGAAAGTGTTTGAGAGGGCACCTATTTGGAAAATTATGAATGAAAACATATGTAAAAAACATTAGATTTTTACAACTCCAACAAGATGCATGAAATAATGCTCAATGGAGAAAACCCATTTGGCCCTTATGAACACCTACAACATAGATGCCTTGCTTGATTGAGCCTGAGGGTGAAAATTTGGCAACAACTCCAATGGCTGCAAGCCTATCGGCATGTTTGTTCTGGTTCCTCAGAATATACACTAAGTTAAAGGCATCAAAATCCTCAAGCATGTTCCATACTCTATTTCTATAAGACTTTAATGTGTCATTTTTAGTAACATTCAGGCCTCTTATTTGATGGACAATTAATTCACTGTCCCCATAGAATTTCAAGCGGGTTATTCCTCTCTTCCTTGCCCACTCAAGACCTTGAACAAGGCCCTCATATTCAGCAGTGTTATTGGAGCATGCAAAAGAAAAATGGAATGCAGAGTAATACCTATCACCCTGTGGAGAAATCAACATTGCACCTCCTCCTGCTCCATTCTTGCTCCTGGAACCATCGAAGAACATCTCCCAAAGTCCACTTAGTGGTTGCAACAACTGGTCTGCATCTTTCTTTAGGTTTGGAATCTCTGTGTCAGGCTCAAGAATGACATAGTTACCCATACCAACATCTTGAATAAGATCCTTAGGACTGTCCAACACATTTTCAACCACCCACTCATGTAACAACACATTAGGAATAGCTTTTGATTGAAGCTCTTGATGGACAACCAACTCACTGTCAGTTGAAACAACACAAGTGGTGTCTGGAGTAATGGGGACAGCATTGATAGGACTTGGACTATATGGCTCAATGTGATCTTTAGCCAACCTTTTAGACTTAATGGTAACCTTCGTTCCATATCTTGTTCTAAACAACATGTGTGACCAGTTAGCTGATACGTAACCACCTATTTTGGCTATAAAGTCTCTTGATAGGCACAAGGAAAAGAAAGGTGGAAGGTCTATGACACATATGTCTTGGGGAACTGGAAAATTGGGACAAGCATGAAGGGTGAGACTCAAATCTTTAATGATGCCCAGTGTATTAACGAAGGTACCATCCAATTGGATTACTCCTTTCTCTAAAGGCTAATATCTTAGTCCAAGTTTGTCAGCAATCTACTTTGGCATCACAGAGCTACTAGCTCCACTATCTACCATACAGTTATGGACTAACTTGTCACCAATGATCACTGACATGTAAAAGGGAGGTGGCTTGACTTCTTTTCCTACCTCTTTGTTGGAATGTATATCATTTCCTTGAGGATTATTTGTCAAAACAGTTCTAACTTGACCTATTGGAGACTCAGATTCATCAGACATTTTCAAACTTGTCAAGGCTGACTGTAACATATCCTTTTGACCTGGGATGGCTAATGAGTCCCACATAGACATTGTAACATTCATTTTCTTCATACTATCAAGGATATTAAAAGGTATAGTTGGGTTTACTTTAGAATGTACCTTTATGCCAGTATGATCAGCTTGCAAGTGGGGTTGCTCCTTGTCTGGGAGTTGTTGATTTCTTTGCCAAACAAGAGTCACTCGAGATGTAGATGGTTTTGCAGTTGTTGCCTTTCCTCTTTCGGCAACTTGATCAAGCTCAAAAGCTCTTTTCTTTTCCCTAGTGTTAGCTACGATTGAGAAATTATCTACATTCAATCCACATAATTCTTCACCTTGCCAGTTGAGTAGGGTAGCATCATTTGCAAACTGATCTTGGTGTTGTGGAGATGACTCATTAAGTGCATGTTGTTGTGAGCTTGATGCATTTTGTACCATCAGTGCTTGATTGATGAGTCCATTTAAAGAAGTGGCTTGATTTTGGGGTTGGTTGCAAGGGTAGCACCACTCATAATTGGCTACTAAATTGTTTTGAGTAGGAACCAAGTCCTTGAATGCACTAACAGGTGCTGGAGCATAGGCCTGAAAAGGTCTTGTGGAAACATTTTGTTTTGGGCCCTAGTAATTTTCCTGGTAAGCTTTTCTACTACCTTGATATGCTTATTTCTGACCTGGATTCTGTTGTTGATAAGGCCTACTATATGATTGCTGCTTCTCTAAGCTTACAAGCTTATTACCAAAAGACTGCAATAGATTCTTGATCTCCTATAACTCATTTGGAGAACTTGAAGCCATATTTTCTTGTGTTACAACAGCTAGAACATATGGCAAAGGTGTAAAAGGAGGTATTTGCAAGGGAATATTTGCATGAATCTCTGGAAATATAGGCATTGGTGGCCTGGGAGCAAGTTTACCAGCCTGTATTAAGCTGTTTTCAGCTCTGATTGCTACTTCAAATGCATTTGGTAGAGAAACACCCCCCATTGATTGTATCATAACTGAAATATCATTGTTTATAGCTCTAAGATAATATAGGAAGACATACTCAGGTGAAGGCCTCACCGTTGTAGGGATTCTATCCCAGGTTCTTTGAAATATGAAGATGAAGTCATTCATCTATTCTTGAGGGGCTCTCTTCATTGTGGTTAGCTGCTCTAATAGAGACAAGTTATCAGACCTGTCTTGGAATTTTTTATGCAACTTGTCTCCAAATTCATCCTAAGTTGCAATTGAACCTACTGCTAAGCCCCTATACTATTGCACAACTCTCCCTTTTAGTGAAGCAGCTAGTAATCTTACTGCAACATCCTCTTGAGTTATGTGATTGACTCCACATAACGAAGCCACATCTCGCATGTGTTCAATTGGGGTAGTTTGATCTTCTCCTGTGAAAGTTGGCAGACTCTTCAAGGCTTCCATTGGAATGTCATTGTGTTGTGCCAAATTCAAGGGGCTCCCTCCATTAAAAGCAACAAATGGTTGATTCCTTGGAGCGGCCATTGGAGGTGGCTGAGGTGGATTTACTGGTATAGAAAAATGAGATCCCATAGATGGAGTAGACTGAGTTCTTCTAGAATAGAGAACTATTGATCCTCGCCTTTCTGTTGCTCTACCTTGTCTTCTTGGTGGTGACAGCTATGAATATTCGAAAGGGCTTGAGCTGGTTCTTGTCTGAACTCTTCTCATAAACTATAGAAGGCATTGATTTTGAAGCTCTTTCTCTCTATGGAGTCGCCAAGTATGTCGAATGACTTCTATAAAGTCTGGGAATCGTTGGTTGCATACTAAACCAGTAGTTTAATCTAATTTTTGCCCCACCCGGCATGCCAGAAATTGTTGTCAAATAGAAGTGTACCCTAAGCAAAGTTATAAAATTGAGCCTTCCAGGGAAACATGGGATCATTTCAAGGCTGTGGGTCACATGAAGTTGAAATGAACCTCTGAGGAAGGCTGAATTCCTTTGGGTATCACCTAAACTATCAATTCTGTAAGGGTAAAAGGAGAGGGAGTACATAGAAATGAAACTAAACCTATGGTGATATACCAAATTGATAACAACTCCTGAAATTAAAACAAGATGAACATACACTAAGAAGCTAATTGCAACCGTTTCACTTACTCACATAACTTCTTTTAGACTTGTGCATCATTCTTAATAGGTTTGATCTACATACACATCTTAAGAAGGTAAGATAAATTTCTCAACTTTAAGGTATGAGTGCAGACTTATAAAACACAGTTGAAAACTTGCATAATCGAAAATACAGAAATGAGAATAATACAAACATTAACAATAGCTTCCAAGGTAAACTTTGTGCTGTATTTTAGATTCCAGCTGAGTTACAAAGCATACATCAAGTGAGAAAGGATTGCTAAGAATCACTAACTCCTTTTAATGCATTATTCAAACTATTTACAAAAAAGGCAAAAATGCCTTATATATCAGAAGTGTGTCAGCCCCTTAGGGCTCACAAAAAAATCGGTCTTAGAAAAGATCTATCCCTAGATATTTTGACGTAGTTAATGTTGTGTTCAGTTGGATCCCTGTTGTCTATGTCGGTGTGAAGAGTTGCCTCCAGGAGTGGTCTTCTTAAGATATTTTTGCAACCACCACATTTACTCCCTGGTATTGTGCCCGCTCTGAAACCCCTAGCCGAGCTACCGTCAATGCTTCTGAACTCATAATAGATACACGTTGCTTTCCATTTCGTTGATGTTCTTCATACTGGTCAGACTGCCATGGCTCGCTTTCAGATCTCTCTGATTGGTCGAGTATAATCCATGTAGATTCTTTGAGCGGTCAAAAGCTCCCTCTGTTGAATCACAAGTCGGTGAGATACTAATCGTGTCTCACTGATGCGATTAAATCTTCCTGTGGTTATCAACATAGCTTGAAACCATTGATCAGAGCTCCTGTCGAGCCCAAAATTCATATCGATCGCCTCTGTGGTCGCCAAGGAAATTGCATTCGCCCAGACAACATGGTGAACTCTTCTCATCTTCTATCAGCGAAAGTATATTGATGTCACCCCGACACATTTTTCTCTACCTGAGCTCCAGTCCTTCGTTAAGACCCTATCGGGTCGACAAGACTCTCAGCGAGGCCTCCGGGCTCCGGCGAGAGCTCATTTCATTTTGCTTCAGAAAAAGAACCATTCATTGGAAAGAGGTCATAGTGGCTTCATTAGTCATGCCGATATCGCTTTCCATCGCTGAGACTACACCATGTCGGTAGGACATCATACCGACAATCGGGTGCCACACAGATGCCATTTATGTCGGGGAGACCTTCTGCTAGTCGGTGAGACCTCTTAGTGAATACACAACATTATACCAAAGTCAATCCACTTCAGCAAGACTTCAAAAAGTTGCTAGGACCTTATGGGGAAACCATCGTATTACACTGACAGCATTCATTTTGTCGAGCTCCATTTGATTCGTCGAGACCACAAGTGGTCGGTGAGACCACATGCCGAAGGCACCTTGCTTTGGTGAAAGCTCATTTTTTCTGTCGGGAAGACTTCGCTATATCGACAAGACCACTTACCGATGTAAAACTTTCTCAGTGAGCTCTTTTGTTGTCAACGAGACTCCTGTCGAAGGAAAAATACATATAGAGACCCCTTTATCTCTCAACGAGAGCACCTCTGTTCGCTGAGACATTACGGTGATTCCTCCATCCTTCGCTAAAACTATCATCTGCTGCCGAGGCCTCTTAATTTGTTGGCAAGAGTCTATCAGTGTCTCCCCAAATGCACTCCACTTTACTGAGCTCCGCATTCCTTTCACCGAGACATCATCAAGTCAGGGAGACTTCATAGCAATGCTCATTTGTCACAGCGATATCCACTCCTGTTGCTGAGACTACACCGCATTGGTAAGAGATTACCGCAACGACAGAGAGCTACACCGATGTAAAATGTTAGGGAGACCTCCCTGCATTCGGTAGGACCTATGGCGAAGCTCAAATGACTCTTTGATGATACTTTAGGTCTTCGATGAAACACTGTGTCGATATCACTTTCTCTCATCGAGGCTTGGGCCAGTCATCGAGACATCTTGGTGAATTGGGATCCTGTCAGGGTAACCCTTTGCTTTTGGCAAGACCATGTGGTGAAGCTCCCATCTTTCGGTGATGAGTTTTCTTTTTCCTCTGTCGGGGAGACAACACCACCTTGGCAAGACCTTTTTCCAATACTTGCATCCTTTGGCCGAAACTCCCTTCTTCAATGAGACCTGACTCGATCGATAAGACCTTTGACCAATGACGAATCTCATGGCGATAATGCCTTCACTAGTGCAAGCCCTTCGGTTGGCGAGATATCCTGAGGGTCTTGGCGACTCTCCTCTTTTGAGGGTTTTCATGCAAAGCCTAACCTAGGAAGGCCATCCAACTGTGTTCCTCATGACTTAGCACCAGATGCATGATTTAACCCTTGATGTAGATGACCCATCTGCCCCTTTAGAACTTTTGAAACATATTCCTCCCAACCGACCTAGCCCATGGGTGAAAATTGGGCAACAGTGTTAAAGATGCATGAAAGTATTTATCATTCCTTCGGCTTCACTGGATGAGACACGTGGCCCTCACCCATGATATCGTGATCAACAAAGACAGTGTGGTGGGGTCATCGTGAGATGGCGGGGAACGACTGAGATCACACGACGATTGATCTATGGCCATGCGAACTTGTCCCTCTACAAAATAAAAACATTTATTAGGGGAGAGGGCCCAGTATTTGTGCGGGTTCCAATAGTCACCCACTCAATCATGATGATAATACCCAGTCTTACCACATATTTATACTATATATTGTAAATATACAGTCCAGATATAAATAAAGAAAAAACCAAATGTTGTTAAAATATGGACCCATACTTGAACACATGAGAACCTCTAAATGTTATATGAAAAAAAAATACATTCATGAAGAAGTGAAATAAGTATTTTTTTGTTTCAAAGAAAATATCATAACTCTCCACTATAAGTATATCATTTAAAAAATAAAATGCTCATTTAATAAAATAAGACACTCATTTAAACAAGTATTGTTATCATAATGAAAAATATTGTTCTTATGTGTACAACAATTGGGGTAGCAATGTACAAGCATTGGATAATTTTATATTAATAGTTTGTCCTATCACAAATATAAAAGGTGAGCACAATAAATAACATGTATTTTCCCATTAAATGTGAAGGATTTTCAAAAAGTTTAGTGTTCAACTATTGGTCCATTTTGTTCAATATAAGTTGTATTTTAAATCATTATGTGTTGTTTTTATAACAACAAATAGATTTTTTGTGTTCAACTATTTGTATTTTAAATAATTGGGACATCACTAGTCGCATGAAAAACAATGACATAAGTTGTTTTAATGAGGGAACATAGACCCTCAACAAAAAGACTTAGGTAACAACGCTTAAGGAAATAAAATGATAAAACAAAAGGGGTCCAAGCCTAGACAAAGCAATGGGGCTTAAGTCATTTTAAAACCTTCCCAAAAAGTAATAGCCAAATAGATCTCATCCAAGGTGTAAGATGAAATCTAGGGTTTTACATGAAGACGAAGGTAAAACCCAACCTTTTAGGCTTTTCCCAAACACCATATAGATGACCTCAAAGACACAAGGTAGGATAAATAGAACACAGAGAACAAAACTTTGAAGTTCTATCACCACCCATAACCCTAAACCCTAAACCATTAACCTTTAACCCTTAAACCCTCTACCCTCTCTCTCTCAAGTCTATCCCTCCTACCACCTCTCCATATCTCAAGCATCTCTCTCTCCTCTCCCTATCTCTCCCCTACTCCTAAACCCTAAACTCCTTAACCCTTAACCCTTAAACTCTAAACCCTTTTTAAACCCTCTGCACTTATAATGCTTAACCCTCTACCCTTATCTCTCTCACACTCCATCCGCCTTTCCCTCTCTCTCCCAAGTCTCACCCTCCTACCCCCTCTCCCTCTCCTCTCAAGTCTTTTCTTTCACTCCACTCTATTCCCTCCCCTCTACCTCTTAACCTCTACGTTTCTACCCTCTCTACCCTTAACCCTATATTATTGTCTATCTCTCTCCCACTCTCTCTCTCATCAATCCCTCTATCTCTCTCCCTCTACCCATAACCTTTAAACCCTCTAATTCCTCTCTCTCTCTCTCAAGTCTATCCCTCCTACCCCTCTCCCTCTCTTAGGTCTCTCTCTCACTCAATTTCTATCTCTCCTCTCTACCTCTTAACCCTAAACCTTAAACCTCTTTAACCCTTAAACTCTAAAACCCTTAAACCCTACCCTCTACCATATCTCTCTCTCTCTCTCTCAAGTCTCCCTCCTACCCCCCTCTCCCTCTCTTAGGTCTCTCTATCTATCTCTCACTCACTCCTCTATGTGTCTCCCCCTCTACCTCCTAAACTCCTAAACCCTAAACCATTAACCCTAAACCCTAAACACTTAAACCTCTCTACCTCTACCCTTAACCCTTTCTCCTCCTCCCCTCTATCTATCTCCCACTCCCTCCCTCTCTCTCTCTCTCTGAAGTCTCTCCCTCAGTCTCCTAGCACCACTCCCTCTCTCAGGTCTCTCTCTCTCTTTCTCTCTCCTAAGTTTCTTCACTCTACCCTTAGCCCTCTACCCTTAACCCTTAAATCCTTAAATCCTCTACCCTCTATCTCTCTCCCACTCCCTCCCTCTCTCTCTCAAGACTCTCCCTCTCTCAGGTATCTCTCTCTCTCTCTCACTCCCTCTATCTCTCCCCCCTCTACCTTTGACCCTAAACCTTAAACCCTTAACCCTTAAACTCTAAACCCTCTACCCTCTATCTCTCTCCCACTCCCTCCCTCTCTCTCAAAAGACTCTCCCTCCTACTCCCTCTCCTTCTCTCAGGTCTCTCTCTCACTCCCTTTATCTCTCCCCCGTCTACCTTTAATCCTAAACCCTAAACCATTAACCCTTAAACCGTCTACCCTCTATCTCTCTCCCACTCCCTCCCTCCATCCCTCTCTCTTGCAAGTCTCACCCTCCTACCCCCTCTCCCTCTCTCAAGTCTCTCTCTCTTTCACTTACTCTTATCTGCATCCCCTCTACCATTAACCCTCTACCCTCTATATCTCTCCCACTCCCTCCATCTCTCTCTCTCACTGAATCCCTCTATCTCTCTCCCCTCTACATGTTGGTTGTTTTTACTGTAACCAGGTTGGTCTTCTAATTTACCTATGGAATTGCCAATTCCAATCAAGGGTAGCTCAAAGGACCTGGACCAACTAACGAGGATTTTAAAAACCTCCTACACTTTAGGCTCTACAAGACCCGAGAGGGTCATCCCTTAATGCATTTACAACCTCTCCACCATTATCCTAAACAACATTAACAACAACAGATAATCTCATTTAATAGCTCAACATAATAGCATAATATTGAATAGAATTGGTTGTTCATCAGTAATATCAACTATTTGGAGCATGAGATAACTATAGCACATTCCACAGTGTAAAATAGTCATTGATTTTGGATTTGTAGCAAGCGCTAGGTAAAGACAAACAAAATACTGAACCATACAAATTAGTACCACTTACATCAGTTCCATATATCCATCAAGGGAGTGAAATTCATAAACATCTAAGGGTTTACGATAGATTTAACATATAACATATAAGATCCTTGAGAACATTGCTTTACAATTTCATCAACATGTATTTTAACCCAATACTACTTATCAAATCCTTATACAGAACATATCCACCTACAATCCCATTCAAGCATTTTAATTAATTCCTTGAATTAAAGCCAAAACATAAATCATACACACCATAAGAGAGATGAATGAGACAACCCTTGATTATCTTATTCAAAATTCAAATATGCATGCACAATGGAGAGACACGAGTTTGAATTAATCATTTCAATTCAAATGCTAGTACTGTCATAAAACATCAAATCCCCATGAATTCAAAACCTACTACAGAATGACTCAAAACCTAAATTGCATTTTCCTTAAAACCATCAAACTTTACAATTTTCTCTATAACTCTACCTAGACTCGACCAAAAAATATCTAACTTGCTAACATGTACTTCTGGCCTTGAAATCCTTCTTATAGAAAATGAAGGAGCAAACAAGCATCAGGCTAGAAAGTACCTCTCATTTCACATGCTTTTCTTCACAAAACTCTTGAGGATAGCAGTTATACCTTCTTTATTTCTCATCGTACGCCCTATTCATGCATCCTACAATTACAATAATATCCATGGGGCCTCTTATAGAAGCTACAGTAATCAAAAAAAGTGTAAGATCCCCTTTATATCATGCTTGGACTACAAAACCCTAAAAAATAGGGTAACCAGGCTGTATGCAAAGAAATGAAGCTTTCTAAATAAAATCAATGCCTTAAGCCCTCAAATTAGATTCAAATCAAAGCTAACACATATCTTCATGACCTGGAATTGATTTCACATCAAAATATGGCTGCATGTGACTGTACAATGTTGCATAACAGGAAAAATATAGAAATTTTGAAGAAAAACACAGATTTTTGAATGTCAAGAGCTTGTATTTTAAATCCTCAACCATCAACAACCATTACAATAATCACTTTATGCCTTTTAAAGGCCTTTACATGTCAACCACTGAACAACCACCTCTACAACTAACTTTTTAATATTTTATGATCACATGAAACATAAAACACACTAATTTGAAGGTTGTTAACATCACTATTGAAATGTTTTAATTTTTTGACGTTTCAAACATTAAAAAGTACATCATTAAATTAATTATGTAATGGAATAAAAATGAAAAACATCATGAATTAATTATGTAACCACATAATTCAAACATAATTCTATCAAAAAATTAATATCAAATAGATAATATAATCGCATAACTCATACATTTCAATATCATTGATCTTCTTCATCCAACTCTTTCTCTATGTCATCTGATCCATATTTGACATTGTAAGGATTGGTCATATCATCATCATCATCATCGATATCAGTTTCTATAATGTCATCATCCACACAGATATCATCTTCATGAACATTAACTCCTACATCATCATGATCTAGTTCCTCCTCTTCAACATCTTCGTCAGGGACATCATCAATTAACTGTTGATCCTGATCAACATCTACATCATCTTCTAGTTCTTTGGTATCTTCTTCTTCCACCACATTATCCTTTACCAGCCTTCCTCTTGGATCATGTATAACAACAAATGACCAACCCAGTTTACCTAGAACCTCTGAGTAAAATACCTGCTCACATTCGCTTGGAAGAACATAGGGCTCATTTCCAGCTCGTTCGATCAACCTTGTATTAACCATGGTAAATCCATTATCATGTTTAATAGTAGTTCTCTTAGGATCATTTTCATTCAATCGTAGCTTGTACCATAGGACGACAAACATAATTAATCTGAAGGACTTAAAGTCACACTCAAGTATATCATCCAAATTCCCATAGTATCAATTTTCTGAGACTTCTGGATGTATGTCACTTCTAGATGAAACATTAGTCACCTGAAAGACTACAGTTATACCAGAATCACAAGTTTTTTCATGTCATCAACATTTTGATTCGAAATTTACGACCATTGCACCACATAGCCTTGTGGTATTTCACCTGCAATATGTCAAACATGTAAAAATTATTGCAATATCATCAGTTGATAAACATATTTATTCTTGGCCGAATGTATGCAAAGAAAACAATCTCAACATATATATACATCAATATAATTGAAAATAATTAAATAATATGGGTGATTAATATATTTATACGTACCTATTTATCTCTTAAACCATATGCTAAATCAATTTCCCTTTGTGTAACATTGGAATCTCCATTATGATGAGCTTCTTTAACCAATGAAGCCATACCTTCCCATGCTAATGCATGACCAAATTTTTGACATTGTTCAATCCATACTATCATCCAATCAAGATTGTTTGCGACGTACAAATGTAGTGCATCCCACTCTTGACCAACTGTATCAAAAAAAATTGAAATTCACAAACGACGTATAATTAGTTAAATACCATAGTATATGACCTTAATTTATAATTGATGTATATTGAAGATTAAAAGTTAAATAAGTACAATATACATAAAAACCATATGTAAAATATATTCCAATTAATCTCCATGACCATCTTATAATTACCTCTCACTTTCCTCAATCTACCTTTCCCCATCAAGTACTCCCCTTCTAATTTGTTAATGGAGTTGGGATCCCAAATGTGATCTACATGGATCTTTGCTAAAAACTTAGGAAGATATTCACTAATGTACACCATGGTCCGGTATACCATATATCCCTCCACCATAGAACCCTCAGGATATGCTCTTTGTCTTACCAAAGCCTTCAAAAATTTCAAGTGCCTCTCAACCATCCACATTGACCTTGTGTGTACAGGTCCACACAATTCAATCTCCTCAACTTGGTGTATGAGGTAGTGTTCTTATGCATTGAAAAATGTCAAAGGTAGACACTTTTGCATTTCACACATTAGACGAGGAATTTTTATTTTCCAATAATTTATATCTTCTTTATGGATTTCTTAAGATGGCAGCCATCTACAAGTGATTCAAGGCACAAATATATTAACGAGATTTAACAAAAATATATAGTATATTACATAACAAGTAAAACAAATGTCAATTACAAGATGTATACAAAAAATTGAACAAATATCGCTACTTACCTCATGTATTTTTCAAGATCATATATAACTTGATTAACATTGTTGTCAAAGTTGTTTGAGAGAGATAGAAGTAGAACATACTGCAACAATTATAAAATGATCTTTTCATTATTTTTCCAAAAGTAGTAAACATAATACATTGAAAAGTACATGCATTATACAAGCGTATTTAATATACCAAAATAATTACCTTAATGAAGGTATGCCAATCATGCGTTTTCAGCCCTGACCCAGATTCACCTTTCTTTGTTATTATATTGTTTATGTTCGCAGCAAATCCTATGGGAAATCAAATTTTTCGTATGACTTCTTTTATAGCATTGCTTTGCTGCTCTGTTAATAACCAAGGAAGGAAACTTATATTAATTTGGTCTCCATCGCTATCTAATTGAATGACATTTTTCATTGCATGATTGGCTTCCTAAATGTCACTACAAATTTTGACAATTTTTTCTTTGTCATGCCTTCCATCCAATATTTTTCATAACGTTTATGTTATATTATTTCCGATATGCATTGTATCAAATAAATGCACAATTTGTAGCTGCTCATAGTAGGGCAACCTACTAAATTTTCTGGGATAACTTTTCAGTCCCTGTGGAAGCCAACCATTAATGCCTTGACGACCTTCATGAAGCATATAAGTTAAAAAAATTAACAATGACAATCATTGTCAATTACAACATGAGTAAACACAACACAATATAAAAATATAAATTTAAAACTTATCATATATGATAGACAAACAATTTGATCCGCTATATAACCTTAACGATTAATTCTATTATATTCCAGCTTCCATAGGTGAGGTGGCATTCTTCATGGTTTTGATGTAGTCTCTTATTTCCCATTGAAAAGATATTTTTCAGTAGTTCGATACTTATGATTTCTATGGAGGAAGTGCCTATACTCATCAAACACCTACTTTCCTAAACTTGTTGAATGACGAGATTTCATCTTTGGACCACAAATTGGACATGCAAATTTTCCCTTTGTTTGAAGACCTGCAAGATCATATATAATTCGATTAAATAAGTCAATTTTTATAATTATATTTAATGAATATATTATTTTAAAAACATGCATGATGTCTACTTCATAAAATTAAATATTGTTAAAGTGCAGTCAAATGTTATAACATAGCACAAAAATGTGTTAGCCCTAGGGCATCATGAATTTTCCATACAAGCATTGCATGGAATTGAAATTATATTTGTCCTATTGGTCTAGAGACGTCATACATAGTGATGACATTCCATAACTTTAGTAACTCGTTGATAAGAGGCTTGATATATACATTCATATCTTTAACTTGGTACTTATCTAGTTGAATGAACATAAACATTACATAATTATTATAACCATTTTACTGCAATATATATAAATTAATGTACATGACTATTGAATGAAAAAAATATAAGTCATTATGCAACAAATAAGACAAATGAGATGCTACTACGTTAAAGAAAATTGATGTAAACAAATACCTGAAACAATCATTGAAAATATTATGTGCTCCCTCTTTATTGGCATCCATGGATGAATGTTATTGTTGATAACAAAAATAGGCCACACCGAGTAAATAGATCTTAGCTCTCCAAATGGATTGACACCGTCCACTCCCGATGAAAGCCTGAGATTACGAGGTTCTTCTTTAAAGTGTGGCCATTTTTCCTCTATGTCCCTAAATGCAGAACCATCCACAGGCATTCAAAGAATGTCATTTCCACTTCTATTCCATGCATGGTAATCCATAATTTATGCTAAGCTTTCATGCCTAAATAATTGTTGCATACGTGGAATAATGGGAATATAACGAAGAACCTTGTGAGGCACCTTTTTTGTCAGTTGATTTTTATGATATCTACTGATATGACATTCTGGTCATTCTGTTGAAAATTCTTGTTGCTTATGATATATAATATGATCATTGGGACATGCATCTATTGCTTGATACTCCATTCTAATATCTTTCATAATGCCAGATAAATCTCGGTATGAGCAAGGTAAAATATTTGATGGTGGTAACAAAAATTCACCAACCAATCTACAACAAAAATTAATTTGTTAATATAAAGAATATTAATGGTACATATTTCATCCTTTATTTACTAGTGATGAACTAACAACAATTAAAATAGATGAAAAAAGATGACATATATGACATACCTTAACATCCGTGAGATTGCTATGTTTGATAAACCATTCATAACCTTTAAATTCAACAACAACAATATAGCAGAGACAAGAGTTGTTTGGGAGCCTTCATAAAGGCTCTCGTGATGCTCTCAAGTATAGGGTAAATCATGAACATCATCAAAGTCATCTTGATCATCATGATTAGCTCTGCCACTAAATGTGTCATGGATCAACGTATTTGTACCATCATCTTCAACTGTGTTTTCTGGCACATGATCATCTTCTTCCATAGGATCATTAACTTCATCTTCGATATTCATAGCTCCATGTTTGTCCGCTTGCAAAACCACATTCTCTGAGCCATGATAATCCATATCATTTTCCCTAGGGCACCCAACCTTTATAATAATGATTGACACAAATAAACCATGATCATGATCAAGGATTATATATATATAAAATGTTAAAACGATATAAACATTTACAACTAATCAATATAAACACATATAATGAACAACTTTAATTAATGGATCTATAATCATGCCCCTTCAATCCTGACCATGCTACTCTACAATGTTTTCTCAACTGCCAGGATTAAAAAGTCATCCCATTCTTTAAACTCCCTTGCAATTACAAGGACAATAACATTTCCCATCAATCTCTCTTTCTTCTTCAATCTAGTCCACAATTCATCAAGGTCTCTTCATCTTTGTTCTGACTAATATTTTAACATGATTTCTCTTACCAAGCTTCGACTATTTAGGATCTTCAAAAATATCAAACTCACACTCCAATAATTTTTATTCATAGATAGGCAACAAAATCTAATAATTTAATATTTTAATTCAAAAAAATTTGGCATGCAAACCACCCCTACAAAAGAGAAGATAGTCCGGGTTAATGACCCCTAAACACTTTAAAATGCTAATTCCAAACTTCTTATTAAATTTTGATTTTACTATGATTTCCAACCTACACTCCTAAAATTAAAATATTGAACTTGATCGCAAACTTCCTACAACAATGGAGGTAGCTTAGCTAGTAAGAGCAAGTGACCCATTCCTAAAGAGCAACAAGTCGAATCATCATTGCTAATATGAATACGGATTTATCCTTTTAGTTAAAGATGCAATGTGTCACTTCTTATGACGAGCTTATCCCTAGGTCCCTCAACATTGAGAGAGACCTAATCGCACAAGGAAGCACACACTAGTAGAATTTAGAAAATAAATGACTAGGTGACTAAAACTTTTAGTCACAACAACTAAAAATGACTAAATTCTACTCATTTTTTACAACTCAGCTATAAATGAGTAAATAAATTACTAGTTTGGTTGTTGATTAAAAATTATTTAGTCACACAAATAAAAATGACTAAATAGTTAGCCATTTATTTAGTCACAATCCATTTGAATAAATCATTTAAGGAATCAAGAATATAGCCCGCCAAAATACTCTAAAACTTTAATAAACATACCCTAAAACTTTTGTCAAAATCTTATTTTCAGGTGTAGCCTACTAGAATGTAGTTTTCATTTTAATAAACATACTCTAAAACCTTTTTCAAAACATTATTTTCAAGCATAAATCGCTAAAATGGAGAAGTGTTTCATGGATATTTTTATTTTTTAGCATTTTTTATGGTAATTCAAATATTTATTCAATACATCTGTGCAACTTCCACATTGCAACAATAACTTTGGTAGAACTTGGATTAAATCCAATTGTTTTCTATTGGTGAATGAAGCACTTTGGAAGTGTTCTACATACAACATTTAAGGTTGAAGTGATTGCATTCTTAAAATAAACCTCTACAGATTTTTTGTAAAATCATAAACTGGCTTAAGTAATTTTATCGACTAGTGGCCAATGGCCCTGTTTCTTCCATAAAATATATGTAGGCTACTGATCAATCATTATTTGGCTACAATCCAAGTGTTAAGTGCAACTT
>VDFB02319933.1:0-23148 GCA_007258455.2 Sequoia sempervirens
AAAATGTGAACTTTTTAAGTCACTAGGTTTTGTAAATTGTATATATATGATCTAGCATATAAGTGGAGTTGAACAAATGAAATCAAAGATTTGAAAGTGAACTTAACAATTCCATGTCAAACATAAAAATGCAATTGGAATAGATGATTTAAAAGAATTTAGGAAAAACGTGAACATTTTAAAAGTCACTAGGTTTTGTAAACTACATATATATGATCTACCATATAGGTGGAGTTGAACAAATAAAATCGAAGATTCAAGTGAACTTAAGAATTCTATGTCCAATAGAAAAATGCAATTGGAAATAGATGATTTAAAGGAATTTAGGAAAAATGTTCAAACATTTTTAAAGTCACTAGGTTTTGTATCAAGCATCTATATGATCTAGCATATTTAGGTGGACTTTCAAATGTAAATTATGAAATCAAATATCCCTGAACTAAATTAAGAATTTCACATGGAACAAATTTAAATACAATTGGAAATAAATGACCAAGCCTTAAAAAAAAACCAATTGTAAATCATGTCACATGTCTAATCAATATAGATATAAATAGATCTATAAAATGTTTGAGTGCATATATATATATATATATGGATATATATGTACATATATATACATATATAGATATATATATGTATATATGTATGTATATATATATACATATACATATACATATACATATATACATATATATATATATATATATATATATATATATATATATATATATATATATATATATATATATATATATATATATGTATATGTATGTATATATATATATATATATGTATATGCATATATATTTTATATATATATGTATATATGTATATATATATGTATATATATATATCCAATCATACATGTACATATATCCAAAAAATAACTTAAAGCTCTTGGTACATATAATTTAGATCATCTATATATTTAATTATCTCTAAAATATTTTCATGACCTTCAATAAGCACGTCCTCTTTTAGGTAAAGTTTCTAAATTTATTTTTGTTCCTATAACTAAGTGACTATAATGTAGAACCTTTTTTCCTGGCATATAATAAACAAATATAATACCATTTTTATCTATCTTTATTTGTTGATGATATGTACCTTCAATAATGACTGATCCAATGGGATACTCTTGTCCATCACCATCTATCATTGATTCCACCAATTTTCCTTTTGGTTGCGTACATCTTACTAGATAGTAATCTACACCTTCTCCATTGTTAGGATCTATAACAACAACAAAAATATCTCATGTACACACACCATGTAAAGTTTACAAAAGTTGTGTTGATGGATATTTCTTATGCACTTTCTCAACATAGGTAATGCACAAGTGCACTACCTCTCTTGAAAGGAAATATCCAACAACAAATTGCTGAAAATTACCCCAAGGTCGCTCGGGTGTCAAGTCATGACATGCTTTGAATATCCTAGTTGTTTCATGTGGTTTTTTGGTAATAACAGGGAAGACTTACGAATGAGTTATAAAGCGTGGGAAGTTAGGTCTGTAAATGGAGTTTCAAGGTGTAGAAATTGATGTGCAATTGATGTAGGTTCAAAACAACAGTCTAGAACTCTATTTTATCATTATATTTGGCTTTACAATGTGCAATGAACCTTGTCTAAGGTCACTATTAAAAGAAAAGTCAAAAGGGCAGGGAGGAGAAGAAGTTCCTAGATATGAAACAATGAATGAACAGTGATCATGGAGGCTACTATAGTAGAAAAAATTCCTAAACTAGGTTTTGCTTGACCAAGAGAAGCCTAAAACTACACAAAATCAGTGCAATCTTCTAAGGACTACATATTTTCAGATTGCACATGCACATCATGAATATGCAATTGAACTAAGTTGCTGCATTGAAATAAAGAAGCTCGGGCTAACTTTACACAATAGTTTGTCATCAACAAGTTAAAAGTATGGACTGAAAGTTCATCATATACCATAACAACAATTTCCATTATCACCTCCACTCAAGAAACTACAAACTAAATCTAACATGGAAGTAGAACCATGCATGCATAATGAACAAACTCAAGAGAAACACCCATAAATCATGCATTGTTGCTTTCTATTGCTGCATAATGCCTTTACACTAGTTCTCCAACCATTTACAAATTAGGGAAAGGCCCCTATTTATAGTTTTACAAAGCCCAAATGGATGGCGAGGATTGATTCACAATGAGTGGCTTAGATTTGCTTACATTAGGGTTTCACCTACCCCTCAATATTCAACAATTTAAAATACATCTTTTTTCTTTTCCCTATTTTGTCTTGTAGTGGCTAGTCATTGTAGTAATTTTGTCTTCTAGTTGATTGCCCTTTTGCTATAGATGAAACTATTCAAAAGCCACATTTTACTTGATTTGTTCGCAACATCCCTCAATCAATCATGTACACCTTGTTTGCATCATTGTTAAATGGATCAGATGATTTGATGAGACATCTCCTGATGGATCATGATCATTTGTTTGG
The DNA here is from genome assembly GCA_007258455.2 of Sequoia sempervirens. Classification (NCBI taxonomy): domain Eukaryota; kingdom Viridiplantae; phylum Streptophyta; class Pinopsida; order Cupressales; family Cupressaceae; genus Sequoia; species Sequoia sempervirens. The sequence continues at coordinate 2,486 of VDFB02319933.1, forward strand.
AGGGAGAAAACAGCCACTCCCCCCCACCACCTTCAAGGCCACCCTTTGTATTTTTTTCCCTGACTTCCTTGGCATATTCCTCCTTCTAATGTTAGCTTTGTTGATGGGTGGTAGGGGGAGAGGCGAGCATAAAATGAATGGTGAAAGGAGCAATGTGTTTTTTCCTTATTCAACTTTCTCAATGGGCCTCCTCGATGGACCTACAGTAGGTTCCTTGAATCCTACATACATGAAGTGTCATAAGTGCTTTCATACATAAATCAAGGAAAACATTAGTCAAATCCTGTAAACTCCTTGTTAGATCCACCCATACATCATTAAAAGATCATAATATTCATCATAGTTCCACATTTGGAGCTCATTTGGACCACAAACATAAATGCGGGTTCAGGGATACGGGTGCCATAGGGTGGAAGGATGATAGGAAGATGACGAATGAAAGACAATAGATGGATAGCGGACAACCTTCCATAAGGGAGGACTCAAAATTGGTGGAAAATAGATGGATAGCAGATGACGAACGGTGGACGGACAAAGGATGGATGGAAGCCCGCAAGGAAATTTTCCATGGATAGCAGCAGAGGGATGGCAGCCTGCAAGGAAAGTTCCCATGAACGGTGATGGAGGGACATCGACCCACAAGGAAAGTTCCCAAACAACCAGAGAGGGATGACGACCCACAAGGAAAGTTCCCACAAATGGCAACAGAGGGATGATAGCCTGCAAGGAAAGTTCCCATGGATGATAATGGAGGGATGGTGGCCTCCAAGGAAAGTTCCCATGAACGACAACAAAGGGACGATGACCCACAAGGGAAGTTCCCAAATGGCCATAGAGGAATGGCGACCTGCAAGGGAAGTTCCCAAACGACTACGAAGGGATGGCGGCCTGCCAGGGAAGTTCCCATGGATGACAACAGAGTTATGGCGGCCTAGAAGGAAATTTTTATAATTTCTAAACACATGGAAATTTTGATACAAACCCCTTTAGGCATGTGAACACATTCATTTGATGGTCCCTAGATGATGAAAACTTGAAGTTTGCACCCATTTTATAAATGCAGAGATTTGGAAGGGGGAAGTCGGAGGGTCACCACCTTTTTGAAAATGGCAATAAGCACACAACGACCCACACACGATGGCCCAAAAGGAAGGTTTTGAAATTTCCATGGAGGGATGATGGGCCGCAAGGAAAGTTCCCAAATGGCCATGGTGGGACGACGACCCACAAGGAAAGTTCCCAAATAGCCATGGAGGGACTATGGCCTACAAGGAAAGTTCCCAAATGGCCATAGAGGTATGGAAGCCCACAAGGAAAGTTCCCAGATGGCCATGGAGGGATGGTGGCCCACAATGAAAGTTCTGATGGTGACAGAGGGACGACAACCCGCAAAGAAAGTTCTGATGGTGACAGAGGGATGGTGACCCGCAATGAAATTTCTACAACTTCCCAAAACTTAATGAAACCTTCACAATTCACTTAGGCATCACAAAAAAATCTAAAATCCATAGACAACTTGTCCCCAAAGTCAAAAATTGAAGGAAAAAGCGAATCGAGCAATCAAGGACCAAGTTAGCAGGAACAAGGCAAAAGGCAGAAAAATGAAGCGGGGACTTTATTTCTCCCCATATTTTAATGCCCCAGGTAAAATCAAGGGTCGAGAGTAGCATTTTTAGGACAATTTCCATAAATATAATGCATTGATTTCTTAGTACAATGGACCTGGGTTAGGTGAGATGCATAAATCCACACTCGTTTGGATGCTTGGTCTAGGCTTAGATGAAGAAACTAAGTGTGGATCTCACCATGCGGGTGGAAGTTGGGCATTAGTTGCTACTCAGCGGTGAAACATGAGTGGCGACCCGCATGAGGCAACCTGTAGCTGCGGGTCCATGAGGCCTATATGATGTTCGAGTAACATGTGAAGGGGAACCCACAGGGGCATTTTCGTGAAGGCAAAAGACTTAGCAAAATTCAGGTGAATGAATTTGGTTAGGGGAAATTTGATCGTTTGAAGGAACATGACCAATTTTGGCTTGGAAATAGGGGTACATAAAGTGAGATGGGAGTGACAATTACCCTTTAGGAGAGAAAAAAGGGGGTCCCTACCTTCGGTGGGGCATGTGTGTATAACATGCACAACAAATGGTGACTCACTAGGGAAATGCTCCAGAGCATTTTGATGAAAAACTAGACTCACAAACCCAAAATCTCTGGTTCCAACCTTCACACTATGGCAAACAAACCAGATGCTCAACCAAAGGATCAAAACCACTACTCAACCCAACCTTTAGTATGCTAAAAATGCAAGTGTGTGCAATTACGTTAATTCCCATCCTTCAGTTGCTGCAAGAACCTAAGCTCCATCAAGTTAATCTATGTAGTTTATTCTAACTCCAAAATCTTCTAGGACATTGCCTCGCTACCAGTTAGGCATCCATAGCCCTGACGAGGTTGTTGTTGTGATTCTCCTAAACATTTCTCTACTTCTAGCCAGGCGTCCATAGCCCCAATAGAGTTGCTCAGATCCTCCTAAAAGGTTTAATTTCTCCTTTCTTTTTATTTTCAATGTTTTTCTTTTGTTTCTTTTGTTTCTTTTCTTTTTTATTTTTCTCTTTTCAATCCCTTTCATTTCAACCTACAAGCAATGAAGCTCCTGTTCAGGGCTGAGAATCATAGTGGCGCTGAAGTAGAATTTAAGAATTTTCACTTAACTAGACTTTACAAAGGACCTACAACGACCTCTATATTATTAAAGTGTGTAAAAGATATAATATTTCAGAATACATCGGAGTCAAACTAAACCAATAACTTATCCCCTTTGAATAAAATGTCCAAGTCACTTGACACTAACAGAAGACCCTCGCCATCCACTCTATAAACTTGATTAGAGTTTAACAAAGAAATACATAGAACAACCCCAGGTGATAAGATGATGGTTGTTGCACACACGAACATTCCTAGCTAAAAGAAGAGGGACCCTGAGCAAAGCATGAGCAAAGCAGCAACAAAATAGAAAGAAAACTAGAAAACAAACAGAAAGTAGACACCTACACTAACCAAAGAAGGAAAGCGAAAGAAAATGAAAGGGAAATCTAATCTAAAGAAAACCAACCTATAGAAAACCAACTAACCTAAGGAAAGTAGGAAAGTGAGGTATATACATGAAACCTACACAACCCAAAAATAACTATGTACAAATATATTTACAAAGGATCATGTTCAGGCAAGGAAAACTGGAGCTTACGTTTATTGGATTTTGCAAGGCATGCACAAGAAGAAGGACAATTGTCATAGTTCTAAGCCATGAAAATTCGTCTTTATATTTAGAAAAAAAGTAGTTGAATAATGTAACATTGAAATTTAATCACACATTCAGGAAAAAATCAGCAATTGAGGTGATTCATCAAACCCATGGTTAATCCATAAACACGTATGTCTCCCCTCATTCCCATAATCAAAATGATAAACACAACTGCAAGTATTCATAGAAGAAAGGAAAGATATAACCTAGATAGATCTGTGAAGGTGGTAGTGCCTAAAAGTGAGAGTGAGCACTACATCATCAATTGTTGCATCGGTAGCCTTGGGTGGGCGAAGTGGAGGGTGCAACATCTTTGATCTTGAGCTTGCATAGTGCTGGGAATATGGTGCATCAAACACCTCTTCCAATCCCCTAGTGGGATCCATAGCCTCCATTGGTTGTTCTTCAAGGAGAAACACTTCATCGTCCTAATTTTTTGTATCCCAGATCTCTTCTTGATTGCTATCTTCAAGGGGTAGCACATTGTCCCATCTCCTTTCCCTGGTGTTGACCTTAATGTTATGATGTTTAATTTTAGAAAACAATGACATGGATGAATCTTTCCTAATGCATCTCCTCGAACATGTAAGAGGATCAACAGTGTTCAATGCGGTCAAACTCCTAGTTGCCTCTTATGGTTGGTCAGGTTTGCCATACTTGTTGGCAGCCATCAAAACACCCCTACCTTTGTCTTCTTGTCTTTGTATTCCATGTATTTCATCACAACATTCACTTGTATCCTCTTGTTCACTGTCGCTATAGGAAAAGAAGGAACCCCTTTCCCACTCTGGAGGCTCCAATGTTTCATTAATGAGAGGTTCAGGTAGTATGTCTTCATTGCCACCATCTTCTAAAATGTACTCTTCTTCTGCATCACTATACCTTTGTGGCACAATCCCAAGTGGGAAGAAAATAGCAAGAGACACCAACCCATCAAAGGGATAGATATATGATGAGCAGTCTACCTCCAAGAATCCTTTCTAAAGTCGATCATCCATTGCATATAAATGTCCTCCAAGAGGGAAATGTTCTTGATGTTCTAGGGACAATGTTCCTATTTGTTCTATTTCATCATTTAGAGGCTTGGGGATGTGCCATTCTTCCATTATTGTTATCCCAACATCCTCATGAGGGCTTCCTTCAACTAGGTTATCACCTAGTTTCAACTCTTGATCCTCTAGTTCAATCATTGAAGCAACTTTAGGGAGTAGTGCAGTTTGCTGCTCCACTTGTTCTTTAACTTGCTCGATAGCTTCTTGGCATAGTTTGCATGTGAATTCAGAATGCAATGAATCATGGAGCCTACACCAATTTGGGAACAACAAAACCTCCAAATCTACTTGGCATCTTAGCTCAGAGCAATCCCTCGTGAGTCTTCAAACAATTTTGTTGTATCTTTCCACTATCAAATCCTCATCGTCAGTTGGGAAAGAGGTCTAATGGTAGATAGTTGTGGCCTATGGTTGTTCCCACTCCTCAAAATCTTCATTTTCAGATGCTTGATCACTGTCATTTATGAAGGAAAGGTCTTCTAATATGATTTATCTTATGCTTTCATCATCGTTTTATGTTGCCTTAAGATTTCCAACCTCTTCTTCTTCTTTCTAATTTTTAGCATCTTCATGGGCTACCTGAACATGCACTGCTGCAAACTCTATTAATTCATATTCAACTGCCAACCATTCCTCTTCTTGAGTGGAGGACTGCTTTTTATTGATGGAGGGAATGCCTTCTGAACTAGTTACTAGTTACTTTCAGCCTCTTCCTCTTGGTTTCCAGTTTCTATGTTTGTTATCCTGACACCAACTTGTGTGAAATTTCTTGTTTCATCTTTAATTTGTTGTCCTCCAAATGTTGAAAGCTCTCCTACCTCATGGGATGACTCACCTTCATTGAAATTCGGTTGCTCCAACTTGTTCAAGTGTCCCTTGACTTGAGTGATGATGTTTGCACATGATGGACAAGTTAATTCTGAGTGAGGTGCATTGTGAAATCTGCACCAACTAGACATCAATATCTCCTCCAATCTTGGTCCATCTTCATTGTCCAAACATTCTTGGACTATCTCCTTGAATGTCTTGGCTGCCATGTTAACTATTTCCTCTTCTGGGTCTACAAGAGCCAAGGGTTGATATATTTCCCAAAAGGGAATTTCTTCTTGTAAAACTCTTTCAATTTTTACCAAGAATATTAGACACCCCAATTCATTGTTCCTGCAGGTGCAATAGATCCTACACTTGTCTTCCAAATCAAATTTTTGCAATGGTATTATCAACCTTCTATTTAAATCTACATGTAGCTGAGTGATGTATATTTGCACATGCTGCTCCATTTCAACTCAGCTCTTGTTTTTCCTTCAAATTTATGATCCTAAAATCCCAACATATAAAGAGATCTTCGTATCTCAGATTTCTTCTTGAAGCTTCTCCTTTCAACTTCCAACTTTTAGTTTTGTAGCCTCAACATGCCAGCCCTCCTTCTAGTGCTAGTTCTATTGATGGATTTTTTTTATGCACTTTCTCAACATAGGCAATGCACAAGTGCACTACCTCTCTTGAAAGGAAATCTCCAACAACAAGTTGTTAAAAATTACCCCAAGCTCTCTCGGGTGTCAGGTCATGAAATGCTTGGAATATCTCAGTTGTTTTCATATGGTTTGTTGGTAATCACAGGGAAGATTTATGGATGAGTTACAAAGTGTGGGAAGTTGGGTTTGCAAATGGAGTTCCAAGGTGTAGACATTTATGTGAAATTGTTGTAGGTTCAAAACAGTAGTCTAGAACTCTATTTTATCATTAGATTTGGCTTTAAAATGTGAAATGAACCTTGCCTAAGTTCACTATTAAAAGAAAAGTGAAAAGGGTAGGGAGGAGAAGAAGTTCCTAGACCTGAAACTATGAATGAACAGTGATCATTGAGGCTACTACAGTAGACAAACTTCCTAAACTAGGTTTTGCTTGACCAAGAGAAGCCTACAACTACACAAAACCAGTGCAATCTTCTAAGGATTGCATATTTTCAGATTGCACATGCACATCATCAACATGCAATTGAACTAAGTTGCAGCATTGAAATAAAGAAGTCCAGACTAACTTTACACAACAGTTTGTCATCAACAAGTGCTAAAAGTATGGGCTAAAAGTTCATCAGATACCATAACAACAATTTCCATTATCACCTCCACTCAAGAAAATACAAACTAAATCTAACATGGAAGTAGAACCATGCATGCATAATGAAAAAACTCAAAAGAAACACCCATAAATCATGCATTGTTGCTTTCTATTGCTGTAGAATGCCTTTACACCAATTCTCCAACCATTTACAAATGAGGGGAAGGCCCCTATTTATAGTTTTCCAAAGACAAAATGAATGGCTAGGATTTATTCACTATGAGTGGCTCAGATTTGTTTACATTAGGGTTTCACCTACCCCTCAATATTTAGCAATTTAAAATACATCTTTTGTCTTTTCCCTGTTTTGTCTTGTAGTGGCCAGTCACTATGGCAATTTTGTTTCCTAGCTGTTTACCCTTTTCTTGTAGTTAAAACTATTGAAAAGATTCCTTTTACTTGATGTGTTCATAGCATCCCTCAATCAATCAAGTACACCTTGTTTGCATCGTTGTTAAATGGATCAGATGATCTAATGAGACATTTGTTGATGGATCATGATCATTTGATTGGAGGGAGGAAACAAACACTCCCCCCACCACTTCCAAGGCCACCCTTTATAGTTTTGTCCCTGACTTCCTTGACATAGGCCTCCTTCTAATGTCAGCTCTATTGATGGGTGCTAGGGGAAGAGGCAAGCATAAAATGAATGGTGAAAGGAGAAATGTACTTTTTCCTTGTTCAACCTTCTCAATGGGCCTCCCTGATGGACCTGTGGTAGGTTCCTTGAATCCTGCATACATGAAGTGTTGTAAGTGCTTTCATATGTAAATCAAGGAAAACATTAGTCAAATCCTGCAAACTCCTTGTTAGATCCACCCATGCATCATTAAAAGATCACAATATTCATCATAGTTCCACATTTGGAGCTCATTTGGACCACAAACATAAATGTGGGTTCAGCGATGCAGGTGGCATAGGGTGAAAGGATGATAGACGATGGACAATGGGCATACGGAGGACTGTGGAATTAGGTGGATGATGGACAACCTTTTGCAAGGGTAGACCTGCAAGCAGCAGATGATGAGTGGACAACAAACGATAGATGACAGGTGGATGACGGATGATAGACAAACAATGACCCACAAGGAAAGTCTCTGGAGACAACAATAGAGGGATGGTAGCTTGCAAGGAAGGTTCCCATGGATGGTGATGGAGGGATGATGGTGCACAAGGAAAGTTCCCAAATGGCCATGGAGTGATGGTGGCCTATAAGGACAGTTCCCATAGATGAAAACGGAGGGACGGTGGCCTGCAAGGAAAGTTCCTATGGCTGACAATAGAGGGGCAGTGGCTCACAAGGAAAGTTCACACAGATGGCAACGGAGGGATAGTGGCCCACAAGGAAAGTTCCCAAATGGCCACAGAGGGATGGCGGCCCACAAGGGAAGTTCCCAAACAACCACGAAGGGATGGTGGCCCGCTAGGGAAGTTCCCATAGATGGCAACGGAGGGACGGTGACCCACAAGGGAATTTTTGCAATGTCTAAACACATCTAAAATTTGATGAAAACCCCTTTAGGCATGTGAAGACATTCATTTGATGGTCCCTAGATGATAAAACTTTCAAAGTTTGTACCCATTCTAGAATTGCAGAGATTTAGAAGGGGGAAGTCAGAGGGTCATCGCCCTTTTGAAAATAGCAATGAGAACAAAGCGAACTGCACACAGTGGCCCACAAGAAAGGTTCCAAAACAGCCATAGAGGGATGATGACTTGCAAGGATTATGACCCACAAGGAAAGTTCCCAAATGGCCATGGAGGGACGACGACCCACAAGGAAAGTTCCCAAATAACCTTGGAGGGACAACATCCTACAAGGAAAGTTCCTAAATGGCCATGAAGAGATGGCATCCCACAATGAAAGTTTCAACGGCGACAGAGAGATGGCGGCCCACAAAGAAAGTTCTAACGTCGACGAAGGGACGATGACCTACAATGAAATTTTTACAACTTACCAAAACTTAACGAAACCTTGATAGTTTAGTTAGACATCAAAAAACATCCCATATCCATAAGCAACTTGTCCCCAAAATCAAAAATTGAAGGAAAAAGTGAATCAAGCTATCAAGGACCAAGTCAGTAAGAACAAGGAAAAAGGTGGAAAAAGGAAGGGGGACTTTGTTTCTCTCTAGATTTGAATGCCCCAAGTAAAATGAAGGGTTGGGAGCAACATTTATAGACCAGTTTCCACTAATGGCATGCATTGATTTCTTGGTACAACAAACCCAGGTTGTGTGAGATGCGGAAACCCACACTCATTTTGATGCTTGGTCAAGGCTCAAATGGAGAAACTAAGTGCAGATCTTGCCATGTGGGTGGAAGTTGGGTGTCAGTCACTACTCAGCAGTGAAACATGAGCAGCAACCCACATGAGGCAACCCACAATTGCGGGTCCGTGAGGCCTAGACAATGTTAGGGAAATGGGTGAAGGGGAACTCGCAGGGGCATTTCCATGAAGGCAAAATAATTAGCAGAATTCAGGCAAATGAATTTGGTTAGGGGGAATTTGATCTTTTGAAGGAACATGACCAATTTTGGCTTAGAAATAGGGGTGTGCAAAGTGAGATGGGAGTGAAAATGACCCATTAGAAGAGAAAAGAGGGGGTCCCTACCTTCGACGGGGTGTGTGTACAAAACATGCACAACAAGTTGTAAATATATTTTTAATATGTAAATTTTTATATATAAACATTCTTGAAACTTACATAGAATATATAAATAAATTTTAAGTTAATCAATTTACATACCTATAACAACTAAATCAGATACACGTTCGTAATCAGATGAATATAGAGGATCGTAGACATTGATATTTTCATTTTCTTCAAAATAATGCATTGATATTATTTGTTTCATTTCCCATCATGAAACATACCCATCTCTAATATTATCACATTGAACAATATTGGCATTGTCCTCAATGAAATCAACACAAAAACATGATTTTTTTCTCACATTAATTGCATAAGTCCTACTACCTATTGAATAGGACAACTGAGAGGGGGGTTGAATCAGTTTTCAAAGAATTAAATCTTTAATTCAATCACATAAACTAACTCTTAATACTACTTAAATGATTAACCATCAAATGCCAATGCATAAACTTAAATCCAACACATAAACACAACAACACCAGATTTATGTGGAAAACCCAATAATGGAAAAACTACAGTGAGGAATAACTCACACTATAGAGAATATCAAAACCGATTACGAAAGACTCACTTCCTGAAATAAGGCTCACTACCAAAACAAGGACTCGTTGTCTAGAACAAGGACTAACTATCCAATAGGACTAACAACCTAGAGGGCTCACTACCATAGAGATGCAAAGAATACAAAGAATAATTGTTATAGAGAGACTACAATTCCAATGTAACAAAGGATTCCACCATAATCACTCACACACATGCATGAATTCTAGAGTTCACCTTCTACTCAGTGCATCCAAAAACTCAGCATTAAGCTTCACATTGATCAACCACACTCGCATCACACACACTCACACTCAATGAATATAATCAATGTCACATCAAAATTATTCTTCTTCTTCTTCTCTCTTGTATATTTCTTCACCACTAACTCATATTTATACCATCCTCAACTTTGAAACATATCAAAAGTCAGCCATCCAAATCCAAATTCAAATTAGGTCAATGCCAAAACATCCTAGGGTGAAATTAGAATGAGGGCGACCTAAACACACGTTTCAAGGGACCCAAAAAGAGCCAACATGATTCATCATCCTCAAAAAGTAGTATTTCACACAAGATCAACCAAACTTGTATAAAACACATAGAATCATTAAGCTCGAATCTTCAAAATATCGAAACAATCTTCAATAGAACTAGGAAAACTCAATTCTAGAACCAAAATCCATAAGACTTCATCAAAGAGAAATCCAAACCAACAACATTTCTCCTAGACTTCAACTAGAAACATAGAAAACAATAGTTCACAACTGGTGAACATAACTTGCACTATACAATGAATCAACAACCAAAAATCTAGATATAACATCATCTAACAACCATGAACAACATGTCTAAACCACACAACCATAGGAGAAAATCTAGACCAAAAGCCAGAGCAACCACTAAACACCTACAAAATATATTTATTACAATTTTCTCAATATCTTCGACATATATAGCCAACAAAAATTAGTTGATAACCAGTTGATTAGTTGACATCAATGACAACACATTCAATCTTTCCATTCTTGCAAAATATCCCCCTTTGTTATTGATGACAACACATGATGTGAAAAACCATCAAAGACAACATACTAGCTTTGAATACAACTTTTTGTTTCTCCCCCTTAGTAGATAATCTCTTACATGCTTCTTCTCCCATTCTTCCTCTCCTTTTCACATGCTTATTCTCCCCCTCTGAAATCAATGGCAAAGGAGAAAATATATTTTACATTGATCTCCACTTTGACATGAAAAACATAATACTCACAATGACAACACCTAATAATAACTGCTCCCCCTGAGAGGCCGCCACCAAAACATCAGTCTAGAAGAAAGATAGATCCATAGATCCACCAGACTGATACATCTCCATATTTATCTAGTTCAAGAAAGGAGGGGAAATAACCCCTAACTTCTCCCAAAGATACTCAAAAGTATCTATAGGAAGAGCCTTCATGAAAATATCATAAATCTAATCCTTCATCGGAACATACTCAAGCTTTACTTCATTCTCCATGACCTTCTCTCTCAATAAATGATACCTGATAGATATATGCTTCATCCTAAAGTGTATCATAAGATTCTTTGAAATTTTAATCACACTGGTATTATCAAAGAAAATAGAAATGGGATCATCATATAGCACTATGATATCTTTCAATATCTATTTCATCTATAGAACTTGCGTACAACAAGATGCAACAACAATATACTCAACTTCAATAGTAGACAAGGAGACTAAATCTTTCTTTTTACTCGACCATGCCACCAATTTGCATCCAATAAAGAATGCACCACTACTTGTACTCTTTCTATCATCTACACATACAACCCAATCTACATTTGTATAAGCAGTAAGTGGAAATTCAATATCTTTAGGATACCATAATCCATAATCGAGAGTTCCATTCAAATATTTGAACATTCTCTTAATAGTAGAAACATGTGTTAATTCCTTAGGATCTTCTTGAAATGTAGCCACAAGGTAGATAGGATGCATAATATCCAGTCTAGTACTAGTCAAATACAATATTCTGCCAATCATATACTTGCTCTAATCATCCTTATGTGAATTTTGACCTTGACCTAATTTGCAACCAGTCAACATAGGAGTACTTACCGGTTTGGAACCATCCATCCCAAACTTCTTCAACATCTCTCTCACATACTTAGACTGTAAAATGAAAATTCCTTTCTCTATTTGATTAATCTGAAGCCCAAGAAAGAAATTCATTTCCACAAACATAGAAATTTCAAATTCTTTCTGCATCTCTTCTACAAAAATCTTACACATATTTTCATTTCCTCGAAAGATAATATCATCAACATACACAACTACAATCAAGATTTTGTCATTTTCAATCTTAAAGTATAGATTACTATTTGTTGAAACTTTGTTAAAACCTTGTTGAATCAAATACCTATCCAATCTCCCATAACAAGCTCTAGGATCTTTCTTCAACCCATATAAATATTTCTTCAATCTGCACACCATATCCAATTGATCTATCAACTGAAATCCTTCTGGTTGTTCCATATAGACTTCTTCTTCTAGCTCACCATTGAAATTTTTTGACTTGACATCCATTTGATAAACCTTAAAGTATTTATGAGCAACAAATGCCATGAACATCCTTATAGCTTAGATTCTTGCTACCGGAGAAATTTTTTCCTAAGAATATATTTCTTCAACTTGTGAGTAACCCTTACACACAAGCCTTGCTTTGTTTCTAGCCACTTCTCCATTCTTATTGAACTTATTTCTGAATACCCACTTCAATATAATGATTTTCTTATCTGTTAGTATTGGGACCAATTCCCATGTATGATTCTTCTCAATATGCATAAGTTCTTCTTTCATTGCTTCCTTCCAATGTTCATCTTTACAGGCTTCACTTACTATCTTTGGTTCAATCTCAGAAAGCAAACATAAATTCACTTCAGCAACAGCTCTGCTTCTAGTCAATATATCTTGTCTTGTCTCTAATAATATGACTTTTTGAATGACTCTTTTGTACATATCTAAGTGTCCTAGGGGACATAACTGAAGCATCTTCTTGTCTTTCATTATATTCATCTTGCTTTCCTTGCTCATCTTTTTCCTTTTCTTCCACAATTTCTTCTATTCTTACACAATCATGTTCATTAGATACATATCCATCAATGCCAATAGAATTCTTCATTGTCTCATCAACCTTGACATTTGAAATCTCTACAATCTTTCTTAGTCTTTTATTAAAAAAAATTTATGCCTTGCTATTAGTAGAATATCCAAGAAAAATTCCTTCATCACTTCTTGCATCAAATTTTACCAAAGGTTTCTTCATCTCTTCACGTTATAACTTGCTTTAAAATACCATGAAATATTTAATAGTAGAATTCTTCCATGCAGCTCATAAGGATTCTTTATGAAAGTATTCCTCTTGCTTAGACTCATTTTGAATACATAGCGAAGTATGAATAGCGCTTCAACAAACAAGCTTTAGTAATCATATATCTAGTAACCTCTTGAACTATTTTATTTTTCAACTCAACAACTCCATTATGTATAGTTCTCCGGGTAGATAAGCTGTCTCTTTATTCCATGCACTTCACAAAACATAGTAAACTCATGGAAGGAACCGCCTCTATCACCTTAATCATTTATCTTCCAAATTTACTTCACTTTCAAGCATATCTTTGAATTCCTTGAATCTATCTAATGCATCGGAGTTCTCTCTAAGAAATGTAACCCATGTATATCTAGAATAATCATCAATTAAAGAATAAGTACTTTCACCAAGAGGCTTCTTACTTGTAGGACCACAAGGTCTATATAGACTAATCTAGTTGTCGGTAGTAGGTGTTCCTCTGTAATGATTTCTAGCGTTTCCAAGTGACGGTTCCTACAAATAGCATTAACAAGAGACTTGTAATTATTGGTAAATCTCTCTATTTGGAACAACATTGATCCTTTCCAAGTTATCAAAATTTATGTTACACATTCTTCAAATCCATAACCAATTGTCATTAATCTGAGTCGTAAAGCATCATCCTTCATCACCCTTAAGTTGATAGATATTTCCTTTAGATTTCTTTCTTATAGCAATCAATGTTCTAGATCCTTTCTAGATCTCACATTTCTCATCCTTAAGCAAGATCATATCCTTTTCTACACATTTGACAAATGCTCAACAAATTATGCCTTAAACCCTTAACTTAGTAAACATCTTCAGTATGATTCTTGCCATCAAAACTTACTGAACCTATCCCAAAGATTTTAGCACCAGTATCATCTCAAAACATAACCAAGTCTCCATATTTTTCAAGCTTAACAAACTTACTTGTATCACTAGTCATGTGATGTGAACAACCACTATCAACTACCCAATAGTTTTTTTTTTGTTTAGCTTGTAGGGCAGAGATAACCGTACCTTCATTTTTCCCCTTCCTTGGAGGGATTTCCTTTACCTTTTTTTTAGAATTAGCATAAGTAGGTTCATCCTTAATTGCCAAGAACAAGCATTCATTAGCATCAGGAACTTCATATCTTGAATCCTCAAAAGATATATTAGCATTCTCACTCATATAGTAAGCTCTGTTAATCTTCTTTCCTTTCTTTTCTTTCTAATATCTTTGTTTATTCCTTTTAGCTCTTTCTGGATACTTTGTAGCATAATGACCTATTTCTCCATAAATAAAGCATTTAAAGGGAAACTTACCTTCATATTTACTAGAGCCTTTCCTCATCCTTCTTACAAAGCTAGCTTCTATTTCATCAAAGTTCTCTTCATCCAGATCTTCAGCTTTTGTAGCTTTAAAAGCAGTCTCTGATTTTCTTCCATTCCTTAGAATCAACTTCCTCATCTCATAAGATGTCAAAAATCATAGCAATAGATCCTTAGTACAAGTCTTATAATCTATAGTCTACTAAATAACACTCACCTTCTGACTATAAGCATCAGGAAGAGTTATGAGAATCTTCTTGAAAATTATGGTTTCATCTATAGTAGCACCAAGTCCTCACATTTCGGCCACTATCTCATCCAATCTCTATACATAAGCTATAACATTCCAATCCCAAACTTCCTTATCCATCTTCAAATTTTGTACCTTAATCAACTCGGAATGTACCAGACTATTCTTCAAGTTATATTTTTCCTTATTGTTCACTTCATGTTCTTTGATCTCTTCAAGTGTATTCAAACCATTTGTAGGAGAAGTATAGGGATTCTTGTAAGCTTTCTCCACATCATATCCATAATAATGTAGATATTCTTCCATCAATACTTTCCAAATACCATAATTAGTTCCATTGAACCTTAGATAATCATAAACCATTTTGCTAGCCATCCTAGATCTTCCTCAAGTAGTTAAGCTCTTCACCAAGGAACCAAGCTCTGATACCAATTGTTGAATAGGACAACTGAGAGGGGGTGAATCAGTTGTCACTGAATTAAACCTTTAACTCAATCACTGAAATTAACTCTTAGTACTACTTAAATGATTAATCATCAAATACTAATGCAAAAATATAAATCCAACACGTAAAAAAAATAACACTAGATTTACATGGGAAAACCAATAAGGGAAAAGCCACAATGAGGATTAACTCACACTATAGAGAATATCAAAACTGATTATAAAAGGATCACTTCCTAAAATAAGGTTTGCTATCCAGTAGGGCTCACAACCTAGAGGGCTCACTATGACAAAGATACAAAGATGAGAAAGAAGACTTGTCACAAAGAGACTACAATCCCAATGCAACCAAGGATTCCACCACAATTACTCACACACATGCATGAATGATAGAGTTCAACTTCTGCTCACCGCATCTAGAAACTCAACATTAAGGTTCACACTAATCTACTACACTCACATCACACACACTCACACTAACTGAATAGAATTAATTTCACATCAAAATTATTATTCTTCTTCTTTTCTCTTTTATATTTCTTCACCACTAACTCATCTTGTATTTATACCATCCTCAACTTTGAAACATACATCCCAAAGTCATCCATCCAAATCAAATTCAAGTAGGTTGATGCTAGGAAATTATAGGAATTGGAATTAGAATGAGGGATCTTCAACCCAATCAAAAATTCAAGGGACCTAGAAAGATCGGCATGCTTCATCATCCTTGAATATATTATTTCACACAAGATTAGAGCCATGTTAGCTCTCAAAAACGTAGGTTTTAACCACAAAAGGTTGCCAAGCTTTCACAATGTTTCAAGGTAACATAACAAGGTTTGAAATAATTAAACCTTCTACTCTTTAGGTGCTGCAAAACCAAGGCGGGTGTATCTCTCTGAATAATGTAGACTTAACTTGCAATCAATCCTCTTACAACACTTGTTCACAATGGAAAATGGGAGTGAACAGATGAAATCTAACTTGAAAATTGTGACAATAATCTGATCTAATTCCTAAATACTTAATTAAAAGAAACTGAATGAATTTATAATGATGAAGTGTAGAGACTAGTGCCTTGTTGGGTATGCAGAGTCAAATGAGATCAAGATAAGCAACACTTTCTGGAGAAGACAAATTATCTGGCATATGTTTTTCTTACAACTTGTATAAACATGCAACCATGTGACTACTAAGTTCTGCTTCAATAATCCAAAATGAGTTTCTCTAATTACTATGATCAATAAAAGGATTTAATCTTTGCTTGAAAGATCCAGTTGATTGATCACACAAGTACAACAAATGTGTATCAATAAATCAAACATAAACTTGCTATGCTAATTTAACAACCAGAAAAATCATTCATGGAGACAACTTAGTGGTATTTTTCATTTCAATTCAACAGATAATTGACACCAGAGAAATGCAGCAACATCAACTGAATCTCATAAATACCTCCATTGTGAAATCATGCAATAATAGCCTCTGGTATGATAATGTTATTCTACTTTGTCTACTTGCAGTATGTTAAAAATCTAATTTCTGGTCGTAATTAACAACCACAACATGCTTATTTATACACCAACATGAGAAAAAAATCAAAATAAAATATTATGTCAGCCCTCCACAAGATTTGGGCTCAATCCAAGTCAGCTAGCAATGGTCTCCAAGCATTCAACATGTCGGCCACAAGATTTTGAAATTCTATTTTTACCAGTAGAATAGTTGGCCAGACACAACATATCGTCCTGGCGAAGGCAATTCAAACACTTCATCCCTGTGCCTAGTATTTCGTGCTCGCCGTGACCACCCACTTGCTATAACAAAGACAAGAAGAATCACTTTTGTGTTGCTATAGCCTTAGGCCGTCGGTGAGATGTCATATAGAGTTCATCGGGTCACACCAAAAGTTCTTCACCAATCGCAGGTCACCATAACACCTCGCATGTTACATTAAAGCCAAAGGATACACTTCTGATTATTTAAGTTTCGCTATGACCACACAACATTGGTGAGACTCAATAGTGAATTAATAGAGCTCCGTCGAAAGCCTTGAGCCACAATGTATCGCCATGACACCAATGCACCCATACCGACAGAAAAGCTTTGTCCAATGTATGTCATTGTAGCCTCACACTTGGGGAGATGTTACATAGAGTACATAATGTTTCACCGAAACACCTCGAACACATACCAATTCGCCAAGACAATCCAGAACTCCCACCGAAGATCCTTCATCGTATTCCATCGACGAGACCGAAGGTCACTCGCCGAGACCCTACAGCGAAGTAGCCAAGTTTGGCCGAAGATAATCCATAATGTGCTTGTCGCTGAGACACCCTAATTTCGGTAAGATGCTAGCCCAACCATTTGACTCCCGCCAATGAATCCTCTCACATGCACAAGTTGGGAGACAAACAAAACTCGGTGAGACCCTATCCTAAAAGCCATAAGATATGTCGATAGCTGCCAACAGATAAATGCCAGACACCACAATAGAGAACATGTCATGCCAAAAACCACCTGCAGGAAAAATCCACTCCCTGTGACAGATAATAAATCTTGCCAATAGGCAACACAGACTTATTGCAAGCAGAAAAAGCACAACAGGTCGGGGAGACAAGAATGAACCTATGTCGATATGGACCCAGACATGAAAAATGCACAACACGATTGAATCAATGGGACAATATGGCAAACTATAGATGAAAAATGCATACGGTCGAACCAAATCAGGAAATGTATGAATGAAAACTTATGTAAAAATACCATATTTTTATAGTCCCAATAGTGGCTTCGTCTTGGGATGAATGATAGTCATATCATTGCAAGGATCCAAATCTTTGAGTGAGCAAACTAGACACAAAATGAGCAACCATTGAGAAGCAATGGAATGAAGCAAATGAAATGAATGGAAAGTGAAATGGATGCAACATGAATTCAAAATGGAGGCAAATGGAAAATGAGAATGAAATGGAGATGGATGAGAACCTAAAACTACTGTGCATGGAAAATAATTTTTAAGAGGATACACAAAAGTTGTCCATGCACTGGCAACCCTTAATCCTCTATGTTGCTCAAGAGAAGAAAAGCTTCAAGAATTGCCCTTGAACAGGCAATTCCTGATCTTCACCAACCTGTTATGTAGATAGTATGAGTTCTCACCCCTTTTTCCAACAACAAAAAAAGGTCCCAGCCATAAAGCTTCAAATTTACCATGGTTGCCTTTCTCCTGACACCTTGCATTCCACATCAACACTAAGTCATTTTCTTCAAACTTTCTCTCCTTTGCCTTTTTATCAAATAGATACTTCATCTGTGCCTGTAACTTCATGTTTTGACTTTGGGCCTCTCTCCTTACTTCATCAAGTTCAGCAAGTTGCTCCATTCTGTCTTCCATGGGTTCAAGAACTTCCAAATCTTCCTGTAAGACAAACTTGCAAACTGGTAACAAATTCTACAAAGGCATCCTAGCCTGTGTTCCATATACTAATTCAAATGGAGATTTTCCAATTTCCTTTTTCACAGTGATCCTATCAGCCCACACAGCCAATTTTAACTTTGAATCCCAAGCCTTCTTGTTCTATCCCAGCATCCTCTTTATAATCTTCAAGAGACTCTTATTGCTAGACTCGCTTTGGACTATTGGCTTCAGGGATGAGATGTAAGGAGTTGCATGAAGTTGTGCCAGTAATACCATGGCTCTATCACTAAAAGCTTTGAATTCATCCGACCAAGCACATCCCATTGTCTGTGATTATCCTTAATGGTGTACCAAATCTGGTGATAATGTTTTCCATCAAGAAATTTGTTACAACTTTACTTGTAGCTTGCTTGGTTGGGATTGCCTCCACCCATTTTTTAAAATAATCACTGGCGACTAGTATTCATCTATGCCCTCCACTTCATTTCTTGTATCTCCAATGAAATCAATTCCCATTGATGGAAGCAACAACCCCTAAGGGTCGAAGTGGCAGAGCACCCTGGTACTTCAACTTTCCAGAAAACTTTTGGCAAGCCTCACATCTTCTCACATATGTAAAAGAATCATTAAAAACCTTTGGCCAAAAATACCCGGCCCTGAGAATTTTGTGCGCAGTTGTCTTTGCTGAATAATGACCTCCACAAACTCCTTCATGCATTTCCTTCAAAACATGCTTGGCCTGTGATTCATCCAAACATAACAATATGCCATCCCTGTTTTTCCAAAACAGATCGCCATCCATAAAAACATATTTTGATGCCTGCAACTTCAAAGTTCTCCTTTGGCTGTCACTCAATCCATCTGGACACTTCATGTATTTAAGATAATGCATAACATCAGTATACCAAGGAGTATGTTGAATGCTTGCAAGTGTAGCCCCTTCCTCAACATTACAGATCAGATTTGCCTCAATATTAGTTTTTGCCATTAGCTTAGCCAAGCCTTGGCCTCTTACCAACTTAGTGATCTGTATTTCCATGTCAAATTCTTGAATCTTGTTGATCCATCTGCATCTTTTCCCTGTGACTTCAGATTGTGTTAAAATGTTTTTGACAGCAGCATGAGGGACATAAGCAATTACTTTTGCTCCAACAAGATATGGTCTGAATGTTTTAGTAGCCTTCACAAGAGCAAAGGCCTGTTTTTCCATTATGTCATACTTCAATTCAGACCCCTGTAATGATTTACTAAAGAAAGATACGGGCTGTTCATAACCATCATTATTCTTTTGTAGCATAACAGCAGCAATAGTATGCATTGAGGCAAATGAAAAAATCTGAAAAGGCTTTGTAAAATCTGGAGATTTAAGAATAGAAGCCTCTTTGATAGCCTTTTTGATAGATATAAAAGCATCTAAAGCTTCAGCAGTCCAGTCCATTTTTTGTCCTTTCTTCAACATTTTAGATATGGGCTTGATGATCTCAGCAAAATTAAAAACAAATCTTCTGACAAAATTAATTTGTCCAAAGAAAGATTGTATTGCCTTGACCGTTTTAGGAATAGGAATTTTATCAATAGCTTCAACTCTCTCAAGATCTATTTTAATTCCTTCTTTTGAAACAATATGACCCAAGAGCTTACCTTCTGTGACTGCAAAATGACACTTTTTTGGATTTAAACTAATACCATATTCAAGAGCTTTAATAAATACCTTTTCAAGATGTTGCACATGATCTTCAGCCTTCTTCAAGTAAGTAGTCAAGTCATCTCGATACACCACCATGATAATATTAATCAAATCCGCAAATGCAACATCCATGGCTCTTTGGAAAGTCGCTCCAGCATTGGTGAGACCAAATGGCATTCTTATGTATACATATGTTCCCCAAGGAGTAGTGAATGTTGTTTTGTATTGCTCAAATTCCTTGACTTTAACCCAATTGTATCCAGAAAACCCATCCATCATGGACAACAGCTCACAGCCTGTCACCTTATGTAGTATAGCTTCCATATTTGGTAGAGGATAATTATCCTTAAGAGATGCCATATTTAAATTCCTGAAGTCAATGCACAATTTGATGTCACCATTCTTTTTTCTCACAAGAACCAAATTTGAAACCCAGGTTGAATGTCCGATTGGTTTAATGATTCCTCCATCCCTG
>VDFB02319934.1:0-44746 GCA_007258455.2 Sequoia sempervirens
CTGATATGGAAGTATTTTGAGCCAATCAAAATCAGTTTGGGCCCTGGTAGTCAAACTTTCTATTTTTAGAAAATTTTCCCAGTATCCGTTTTGAAAGAAACCCAGAAAAATCTAGAAAAAGTTACTATTTTTAGAAAATTTCTAAAAATAGCAGTTTTCCTAGAAAGTAGGGATGAAAAACTGAGATCTGGGTTTTGTAGATTAGGTCGCTCTGAGCAGACCCAAATTGTCAGATTTTGGAATTTTCACATTTTGACCCCTCATGCAAGACATGCAAACCCAAATTTTGACCTTTTTGACAGATTTGACAAGACTTTTACTCATTTCTTCAAAATGTCTAAAGGTAGCAAAAATTTTAATTTGGGGTACAACAAAATTATTAGTAATAAACCTAACATTAACAATTTCATAGATGCTTCTTTTCAGCTTATTGGCTGCAGCAATCTTGTCTTTTTCCAAACTATCATTTGATTGCAACATTATGGCTTTTGTTTGACTTGCAGCTCTGACCTTTTTGTGTTTTAGTATTTTTATGTTTTCTAGCCTTTGAACTATTGCTTGAATTTGGCTAGGAGGCTTCTGTATTTATTGAGCAACTGCTTTTTTGATCAATAGCCAGTACACCACTTATATCGAGGTTCCAGAAAATTTAAGACCAATCAACTACCTTAATTCTCAGTAATTTTTTTATTTATTTTTCATTTGAACCCTTTAGTTGTTCTGGACAATGCTAGATGGATTGTTATGCAAATCTCATACATAAATTTGTTACTTGAAGTATCTTTTGTAATTTCAAGCCCTTATCCAAAGGTGACTTAGTTTTACTCCAGTAGGCATTATTGATTTTACTATTATTGCAACTAGATGAGTTGTCTAGAATACTGACTATAAGTTCTTTGAGGTTGCAAATTATTCTCTTCCTGATGAGTGGTAATGCCCCTGCAGCATATTTACTTGGGAGCACTTTATGGTTTACTGGCCTTGAAAGGGGTATTATTGGATGATTTCGCAGCATACATAAGTGGATCTATTGGCCCGTATGTTTATTTTTTCTCATTTTTCTGCAGCTGCATGGAAATTGTTAGCTTCGTTAAAGAAGATTCAAATGTTTTTGGGCTGTTTTCTATTCTATGATATTTGGAATGTACATTGCTGGCTATTACATATCGAGCGTAATTTCTGTTTCAGCTTTAAAAATTGACCTAGGGATTTTCATCTCTTGGCTGTTTGGTTTTGTTGCTTCTAAATTAGCTTTTGCCTGATTAAATAATTCTATTCTGCAGCTACTTTTGAGGTCTTTGCATTGTTATATAAATAACCTACAATAGAACCGTTCTGCACAGAAATCTGTTAGTGTGTTATTTTATGAAGGGCTCCTGAGTTTGTTTTAGCCTTTAGGTCATATTAGTTATTACAAATTAGAAAACTAGTTAAGAATGCAAATCAAGCATGTTTTATTGAAAAGTTCCTCATTTTCAGTTTTTTGGATGTACTAAATTTATGATTTATGTAACATCTGATTAGATTTTCTATCTAGAGAAACCTTCTTGGTAACTCAGAACAGTATCGAGATGGAAGTTAAATATTAGAAAATACAACTTAAAATATACAAGTTAAATAGCAGCACATCAGGTTATGTGTAAATCTATGTTCCACGGTGTTTCCGGGAAGGGGGAATGTGTTTCTTGGATGGCAGTCCTAGAGGCCATTTTTTGGGACTGCAAGGGATGGTATGTATATATACATGTAAATTCAAATGTATAAGCTTTAATGTTTCTCAAATATTACATTTTATAAACATATAAAATATCATGCTACAAAAGTACATAGTATGTTTATAGTCAATAGTTAAGCAGACAAAAGAATTTATACTTAGTAACTACAATGGCCTGTCTTATCAGCAGAAATAGAAGCATCGACCATATGATGTGCCCAAAATTTTACTCTGTAGATCTAAACAATTAAAGAATACTGCTCAACAATCCAAATTGTTCTCTTGATGAACATAGGATCATCATTTAATAAATAATATTTCCACAGTCCATAATAATGTGCTTCTGGCTGTAACTGTTTAGGATTTTCATTGACATTTAAAATCACAGTCCATGATCCATCATAAGGGAGAAGAGAGAATATGGTGATATATTGCAGATTTAGGTTCTTAAGAAGAGAGATAAAAGGTTGTTGCATGGGATGAGAGCTCTATGAATAATACGTAGAAACAATAGAACCAAAAATAAAACAAAGAAATTAAAAGAATAGAATAATATAATATAATTAGATTATGATTGTAATATCTTATAAATATAGTGCAACAAGTATATAACTAAGTGTTAAAATTAAAAATAGCTATATTCTGAATATGATAATTATAAAATGTTTTTGATTAAGGAAAGCAGGGATTTTGAAAGGGCCCAGACCCTTGTACAACAAAAAGATAAGCATTAAGCACAACAAAACAGCAAAAGACAACCAAGAGGAACTATGACGACACCACAAAAAACAGGATACAACAAACCGTTACAAACTACCAACCCAAAGTAAGGGTGGCTTGAAGCCAAATTGTTCCAGCAATTTTTGCTTAACCATAGAGCAAGGATCCTTTTGCCATAAATTTCTTTTTTTGGAACAAGGAAGATTCATAAGACCAGAAGCGGATCCATCATCCAATCTCGAAACCTTGAAAGAGGTATCCGTTAGCTTACTTTCAAAAGGAGCTTGCAACTTGGAAAAAGTGTTACAATAAAAAGGCTCCTTGAGATTCTCACTCAGGTGTTAAACATGCCTTTCAAATATTGGTGAATTGATCTTGATTGTCCTTTAAATCATGAAAATTATTGCCAAATTGCATGTGATTTCAGGCTTCAAGATAATTTAAAGCAACCCAAAAAATGTGATCGCCTTGAATTCTATTTCTTTCTCTCTACCATCTCTTAATTAGAGAACTGTTATGACGACAAGTGAATTAAATAATTTCGTAGTAAAAGAGAAAATTGGGTCACATTTGGTCAAAGCAAAGAAGAAATTTAACTGGCCAATTATCTGTCATGGTTCAACCCTGCATATAGGCAGAAATTCACCACCTCTCATCTTACCAACACCTAGGGAGAAGGTAGTGGTCTGATTTTTGAATAATACAACGTAAACCTTTCAAATGACTACACAATGTTTATTCAACTTCTTTCATTTTTTGTATGAGACAAGAATTGACTTATTTTTTCATTTGGATATGTGATTATAGAATTTTTCAAAGAAACTTAAGAGGTAGCACATTAGCAAGCTGATGCTATAAAAAATTTGAGTTCAGTAAACATTTCAATGGGAACGGGGTACATAAGTATATTAATGTCCATGAGTGACAATAAGTAGGTAAATAGGACTCGACTCACTCAAGAATACGTTAGTTTAGAGTAGAAAATTAGATGAAGAAAACATCCTAGGAAAGCAAACTAAGATCATAACGAAAGAACTAAAAAAAAATTGAATCAGTGCAATACCAACCCAAGTGGTTAAGAAACCAATACAAAACACACAAAGAGCAAGGGCTGATGAAGATAGGAAGGATAGGATACAAATTTCATCAAATATTTCTGTTGGGGCCTGGAATGGAGAAATGATTGGTGCCATCACCTACAAATATCTAAATTGAAGTCTGAGGAAAAAGTATTGCCTACTCTACCTTCATGTTGTAGGAGTTTAATACTGTAGTTTATGCTTTGTAGTGATCCAAAGCCAAAGGTTAATAGTTCCGGTTGAGTGGCCAGTAAGGGAAATTTCAATAAGCTAGGCATACCTCCTGATTGTTTTTAGAGGAAAGGACAATTTTGCATTTGACATGTTTGTATGTGAGGAAGGAAAATATCAATATGATCTAACACTTTTTTTTTTTCAGAGTTGTCTGCTTAGATGCTGCACCTAAACGTCCATGTCTGGATTAGGGCACTTAGTGTGTTCAACATTTATTTTGTACAACATGGTTTTGGGAGTCACTGCCAAGGGCGGTCAGCTATGCTGCCCTTGCCAGTGGCATTTTACCTGTATTCCTACATTTTATCTCATATTTTTATGTAGTCTAATTATGTTCATAATAAATGATTATGTTAAATGGTTGTTTATAATATATTTGTTTGTCATATGATTCAAAGAATAGCAAGAATGTGCAAGAAGAATCATACACAATATTGATTTAAAATAGACTCCTACCTCACGATCCTAGCTTAGTTCACCTCCAAGTTTCCGAGTCTTTGGGTGTCTCTTCTATATCCAGGATGAAAAATCCAAAGTAAATATGTTCCTTTTGAGACTTGGTGAACCAACTGACCATGGCACACAGACCAAAGTATTTGAATGATGAAGTGGACATAGCATTTGTAGTTGAGGTAAAGTGTAATATCCCCAATTGGACAATTTTAAGAAATAGATGAATTTTACAACATGTGCAAGATGGGATGATGAACAAAGACCAAATGTAGGTGCCAACTCTATTGAAATTAATTCTGATATGCAATGTAAGGCAATTTACAAACCCTCAGAAAACAAATGCTCAACTCCAAATGGTGGATTCAATCCCTACAGGCTGATATTAATTTATGGTACCCTTAAATGCTGAAAAGTAATCAATTTGTGAAACCCTTGTGTATTGCTCCAACATGGATTACAAGTTAACTATGAGGGCGGATCTAATCTTAATGGTAGAATTTAATGAATAACTAGCATGGGTTACAGCAAAAAATAGATCACAAAACAGATTAAAGGAGTATCAATGCCAAATTAAACAATTAAAACCCTCATCAACGATTTATGACAACAGATTTGGAAATATAAAGGTATTTATTAGTTTCAGCATCTAATAACCAGCAGTATTAACTTACAACAGTCTGGACTCTGTACTATCTTTACGGAAGTGAGGAAACTCCCAAGAAACGGGCACAATAAATGCTGTACAGACTGCTGAGGGTGGCACAGCCTGCAAAATATTCCTGAAACTGATTAATGGTGGGCTAGATCCAGTATGGAAACAGCTGGAAGGTGTTGAAATGATTGAAATCAGGTCTGAAATTCCTCCTTCAACATCAACAAATAACTGAAACCCTAGGTGCAGCGCTTGTTTGGGCTGTAAACAATGATCAATGACTGGAAAAATCAACAGACAGCAGATCCAAACCTTAATGACAGCAGCAACAAAAAAATCTCCTTAAAACCAGCAAACCAATGGTTGTGCAATGATGCTAGGAGTAGGAATGATGGTTGGAAACAACCAGTTAATGACTGGAAATTGTCACAAACAGCAACAATATTTATAACCCTTTGAAAATCATCAAATTTATTCTTTTACATTATAGTGGCACTGTAGCAACTGAAAATGACTTCAAATCCCCAATCAGACTTCAATAAATCAGCACAATCTTGATCCCCATATGGGACCACCTTTAATGGATAAGAGTGTTTTTGTCCTTTGAATTCTCACACCAAGGGTTTTTTGCCTTGAGTGCTTCAATCTCCAAATTGGAAGGAATAGCGTTATGACATATCAGATGATTTGTTTTGAGCAATTGCCTTTCTTTCGTAGTTGCCTTTTGGGCCCTTTATTTGAGTTTATTTTTTCCCTCCAAGTATTTAAAAATAGTTTTTTTATTTTATTTTATTTTATTTTTGAATTAGATATGCCTTTTAAATATTACATAGGCCCAATAATATATTTAAGTTGTCTTTTTGAAAAATAAAAAGATTGGGCCCACTTAAAATATTATTATTTCCCTATCTCATCCCTTATGATACACGAAATAAAGAATAAACTATGGGTCCTCAAATAATTCCTTTAGTTTTGAAATGGGGACATGACATAAAGTCCAAGACTAATGAAGATTTGTGCAAAGAATTCTAGATCTAATTTCTCCTTATTTCCTTGTTTCTTGATGAACACAAAAATGCTTTGAGTTATTTTGAGAAATAGGATATTGTTGGTGTTGTTGTTGGGCAACCCATTAGGAAGCTTCCTCTAGTGAGACGAGTTATTACTAGTCTTGTGCTTGTACCCAAGACAAAAAATACATGAATAGTTAATTTCATTAATGCAAAACCTCCATGAAATATTGCGAACTGTTAATAACTTTGTACTTTGTCTGTAGTCTAGTGTCTATGATTAGTTTATAATTTGAAGAGAGGTTTTACTTCACATACTATTTTGCTTTGTGTTATATTGAAAGAAACAAATGCTAAAATGGAATTGGCGTAGGAATTCAACACCATGTTTGTAATTTTGATCACTTCCAATTTTGAATTGGCAATTTTTTTTTGTTTCTTAACCTTTTATTTGATCCCAATTAATTCATAGAGCCAACCCGGAGTTAAATTTATATCATTTGTATGTAGCCTTTGGTGTAGAGAAACAAGTGTAAATGACTTTCTTGCCCATCGTCTTTGATTGTGCCAATTTGTGATAAACCTAGGGAGTTAAAATTATTAAAATAATATATTACCTTTAATGGTCACTATCCTTTGTAACTATTTGTAACTTTTAGTTATCTGTTTGTACCTAGTTGTAGAGTCCAGTTAACGTTCAGTTAATTGTTTGTCTATCATCCAGTTAACGTTTAGTTAACTGTTTGTACCGTGCTAGTTAACTTCTACTTCTGTATCTGTTAACTACCTATCTCGTACTAGTTAACGTTTAGTTAACTACTGCTACTCCCTAATTTTGAGGGTTTGTAAATTCTATAAGAGCAAGGCTCTTCTGTCAATATTATAATCTCATTATTTACCAAATTTACATGGTTTCAGAGCAGGTCTAAGCTTGTCTCTCTCACGAGGGCGCTTAGGTTTTTGGGAAGACTTTTCCGGCTCTCTGTTTTGGTACGGATTTGCAAAGGCGGGTTTTTGTGTTCAAACCCATGAGGGGTTTGACTCGTCCTCTGGGCAAAGATCATGGAGGATTTCTTTTTGGTCGTGTTTTTGTTTTTTCATGGGTTTTTCTGAATAAGAATTGCTTTTTCTTTAAAGGAAAAAAGTGTGATTTTCTGTTTTCGTGTTTAAGGTTGCAAAATCACTTTTTTCAAAATCATGACCTTCTGAAACCCTTTGGGCGCGATTTTTTGCTCTTAAGCACACGATTTAAAACCCTTCTTGGGCGTTTCTTCTCTGCACGACACGTTTCTTGTTTTGGTGCGTTTTGGTCACGATCTGGACTCTCTTCTGGCCGTGATTTTATTTGAGGTGCGCGACTGTCTTCTTTTCTGAAAATTTGAAACACAGCTCTGAAGTCGTGATTTCTTCATTCCTTTTGGGCGCGACTTTTACTTTTGACTGGGTGCGTTTTTCAAATGTGTTCAAGGTTACGTTTTGGTTTCATCAAGTTTTTTGGGCGCGATTTGTTTATTACCTAGTCGCGTTTTGTCATCTTTGCTTGAGCACCATTTTCCCGGTGGTTTCTAGCTCACGTTTTTATTACCAGATATTCTGACAGGATTTTGCATTCTGTCGGCTAGGGTTTTGCAAAAACTCCTCTATTTCAAGGCGAAGAAAAATCGATGTTCTGGGTTTTAAAATTTTTTTCCCTTAAAAAAAATCATTTTTGGGCTTTTTAATATTTTTTCCCTTAAAAAAATCGGTTTATTTGTTGGGTTTTATAATTTTGTCCTCAAAAATTATTTGGTGGTTTATAATTTTTCCTTAAAAAGTTATTTCGGGTTTTAATATTTTTTTGGAAAAAATTATGTGAAGTTTTTACTTGTGTTACACGGGGACGCGTCCCCCCACCCAAACCCTACGTCCCCGTCCCCTGTGGTGTTTCGGGGACGGGGGGACGGCAGGGGACGTCCCCCAGATGTCCCCCCTGATTTTTGAAAATTGGGGGACGACAGGAAACGTGTCCCCAAAAAGGGGGATGGCTGGAAAATAAAAGGGGACGCCTAGGCGTCCCCGAAACGGCTAGGGGACGGCTAGAAGTCCCCCAATCGTATCGGGGACGCCCAGGAGTCCCCCTTTTGTCAAAGTAAAAAAATCTTTTAATTTTTGACAAATTAAATAAAAATTGCTTAATAATATTAAATATTTCATCATATTTGATAAAAAAATTAATTTTTAATTGCTTGTAAGTTAATTATATTATGAAATAAAATAAAATTGCGTGATAATTAATAAATAATAAATATTAAATATTATTATATTTCATTAAATAAAAATTTGATAAAACATTTAATTTTTAAGCATAACTATTTAATATTATAATTTATTGTCAAATTAAAAAAAAATTACGAGTAATAAAATGAATTTTTAAACAAACTATTATTTAGTTTAAATTTAAAATAATAAAATAATAAAATTAAATTAAAATAAGCATAACTATTTAAAATTTTAATATTATTGTAAAATTAAATAAAAAATTACGAATAATAAAATTGATTTTTAAACAAACTATTATTTTTAAACAAACTAGTTAGGCAGATTGATGAGGAGGAGGTGCAACTAAGAATGGTTGGCCTTCCTTTGGATGATCCACTTCAGGCACAGAGTGACAGTGACATAGATAGTGCTTTTGATATTGATAGCCCGAATGAGGCATAGTGTCATAGATTGACAGATTGTTGTATTTAAACTTTAAAGTTCGAGATGTTGATCTTTGAGTTATTTAACTTTAGTGTTAAAACTTGAACAAAATGCTTTTATATTTAATTGTTAAGTTATTGGCATTGCTGTTAGTGTTTACCTTTATGTTTATATTGTTGTTATACTGTTGCTATATTGTTGTTATACTGTTGTTATACTCTTTATCTATGCACGTATTGTCATATTGAAATTCTTGCACATATTTGATATTTCAAATTGCTCTCTTTCTCTCTCTCTCTATATAATATATTTTTAAAAATTCATATATATATGTAATTGTGTATATATATATATATTTTGAAAAATTTCTATATCGCCGTCCCCCCGCCGTCCCCAAAAATCTGCCCTCGGACTGCCGTCCCCTGCCGTCCCCCCGTCCCCGTCCCCGAAACGCCGTGGAACACAGGGTTTTTAATAATTTTACTCCTTAAAACATTCTATTGGGTTTATAATTTTGTCCTCAAGAATTATTTGGAGGGTTTATAATTATTTCCTTAAAAAGATTATTTCTGGGTTTTAATATTTTTTTCGAAAAAATTATGGGAGGGATTTTTAATGATTTTTCTCCTTAAAAATTCAGTTGGGTTTTACCGTTTTTCCTAAAAAAGAAGAAGTTTTGTACTTTGATTTTGTGTCTGGTTTTGATCGATTTTTCACCTCAAAAATCGTGTTTGGTTTTGATCGATTTTTATCCTAAAAAATTGTGTTTGGGTTTTTTATTGTTTTTTCCGAAAAAAAACGATGATTTGTAATCTTTAGATTTTTGGGTTTGGCGATTTTTTCCTCAAAAATCGTACTTTGTTGAAGTTTGTTCTGGAGTGTCGTCCTCATTTGCAAAAGTTTGGAGGGTTTGTCGATTTTTCCTCAAAATCGTGGTAGCTGTTCTCGGTGTGTCTCTGGTTACAGGGAGGGACAATTCTCCAACATCAGGTTGGACGATTGGTGTTGTTTTTGGTAATTTCTAGAAGTTCTGCAGTTTCTGGGACGGTTGGTGGCAGACTCATCTCAAGTGGTAGAGTCAATGGCAAGCTCGTCTTTTGTTGCAGAAGCGTTTTGAGAAGAAGGGGGCAGCCTTCTCTATTATTTCTTTGGGTAGTTAGAAGGATGATCATTAAGGGAGGGTATTAAAATAATATATTACCTTTAATGGTCACTATCCTTTCTAACTATTTGTAACTCTTAGTTATCTGTTTGTACCTACTTGTAGAGTCCAGTTAACGTTCAGTTAACTATTTGTCTATCGTCCAGTTAACGTTTAGTTAATTGTTTGTACCGTGTTAGTTAACTTCTACTTCCGTATTTGTTAACTACCTATCTCATACTATTTAACGTTCAGTTAACTACTGCTACTCCCTAATTTTGAGGGTTTGTAAATTCTATAAGAGCAAGGCTCTTCTGTCAATATTATAATCTCATTACTTACCAAATTTACAAAAATAAGGTTATGCATGGGTTAATTTTAATTTCAAGATGAGTCAAGTTTATTAAAACCAAATTACATAATTTGGTCGTGTTTGATTAGGATATTGGATGCCAAAATCAAAATCTTTACATAAATAATTGCTGATTAAGCCGATCAGCCAAGGTTAATGGTAGGTCCCACAAGGTACATAACTTAATTATGGTTGGCTTGTTATTGATCATAACAAAACGTTTTGTTGGGTTGGTTAGGTTATTACTTATTAGAGACAAACTTGATATTGAAAGCAAATTGGGTTTTGATAATGTCTTTGATGCCAATCAAGGTAAGCTGAATTTTGTAATCTTTTCATGTTTGCTAGGTATGCACTTAGTGCTTGTAACATGTTTTTTAAAAAGTAGAATTTTGATTTAATTTTAATAATTGGACACTATAATGTTTTGAGTTAATTTAATTATATGTTTAATTAGGGCATAAAACCTATTTAATTAATTCTGTTTGCATACTAGATGCATACATCTTTTGGGGCTTCCATGTTATGAATGCCTAAACCGATTAACCCTAGTTTTAAGCTTGGTTTACTGCAGGCATTTGATCCTCATCGTGCTTTATAGCTTGGTTTCACTTTTTGCCTTCTCAATAATGATATACTTTGGATAAAGGCTCAACGAGGATATGGAAATTATAATTGGTTTCAATCTGCTTTAATCGATCATGTTCAGGGAAGCAAGGAAGTTCAGTGTTGACTCTGAACAACAAGTGTTGCAAGATATACACATAGCACACATAATCAAAATGGTGGGTGCTGCAAGATGTAGACACATGGCACACCAAAGAAGAATGATGAGTGTTTTGAGATGCAGACACATGGCACTTAGGATCGAAATGACAAGTGTTGTGAGATGCAGTCATGTGACATGTAGGACCCAACAGATAAGACAAAGACGAACAATGAATAAAGGCAGATTCAAGGTGTATATTGAACCTGTTTTATATCGTTGAATCATGTCTGAAATTATTGCAATAGAGGACTTTGACATGTGATATGACCTCAGATGTAATTCCTTTATCAAATTGGATAGTCATTGCTTTACATTCAGATGAAACATAAAGTGGATTACAACCAGACTAAATAAAAAGGAAACTCTTGGGGAAGTAAAAGATTGTCAATCTTTTTAAAATAAAGGCTCCTAGAAACCAAAAGCCATGAAACAGAATCAAGAAATTGAAGAGCCACAAGAAAACCAAAAGTCACCAAGAGACACAGAGGTCACAATGAATGTCATAATCGAATTTGGTAGGTGGAGAAGCCAAAGAGTCACATTTGTAACCAAATACACTTGCAGGAGGATTATAAAATACAATGAAAAATTTGAATGGGAGGCTGGAAGTAACGGCATTCAGAGGAGAAAATCCTGATGCAACATTTTATAGTAGCTTGTAAGTTTTATTGTTTAAATCAAATTGGGATCCCTTTTTAAGCAAATATGTGTCTATATGGAATGGATTAGGAGCATGTATTGATATGAGCAAAGAAATTTTAATATGTGTTTCTTAATCCCTGCAGATAAGATTGTTTTGTAGTTAGTGGTCTTTGATGTTAGATTTGGATTGAACATTAGGAAAATATTAAATCAGTTGGCACCATTTGAAACAGTTAAACCTGCTCATTGGCAAATTAGATAAGAGATGTTGATGTATAACATGCATACATCTTAATTATGCTTAGTTTACCTTAGTTTAGTATGATAATCTAGGTTAGATTTTTTAATTACACAAATAATTAATTGTAAATGTGAAAAATTTATAACATCCACCTCAGATCCACCTCATGTAGATTAAGTAGATGTTAGTCCAAGTTAGCATCCTAGTCAGCTCCCTACTTTCACTTCCTATTTCAACTCAATGTCAAATTAGATGTCTGAATTCACTAGACCCATCTTGTGTGTTAACAGTTATCTTCAATCAATGGGGTTAACTCTGAATCAGATTTAGTCAACATTCAGTCAATATTTCATTTTTCTTTGCCTATAAAAAGGCACCCATGTAATTCAATTTTAAGCTTCAATCATAATATAGAAAACATTTTATGTTTGATTCTCAATTGACACAATGTTAGCCTGCCAAATTATTATTGCTTTTTGGGTGGGTTTTATATGTCCATGGGGTCTTGGTGAACTCAATCGCTGAATTCAACATGGTATTAGAGTTTGTGTGGTTCGATTAAATACCCTTTGCTTCTTGGTTTGTTTCTTTGCCACATAGGTCCTTTTTGGAGTGTTTCTGGGCCTAAAATCATTCTCATTACTTAACGTTTTTGACATACAAATTTGTCCAAAGGAGATCTCATTAGGGATATCATTTTGTTATTTGCCAATTTTGTTTTTATATGGCCTTATTTGGGATGCCTTGGGAATTGTGCTAGAATCAATTTCTCCATTTGGTTTGAAATTTTACCAAAATGAAGAGTTCAATGCCTACATCAAACTTTGCTTTCACATCAGTTCATTATTCTTTCTTTTTATTGAACTTCTTACAACCTTGAAATTTGTGCCAAAAATTCAACTTTTCTGGGTTAGCCCAATATTTTGCAGAGGTATAGTTTGTAATTTCAAGCAAATTTCTCTTTTTCTGTAGTTGTTGATTGCTTACTGTTATATGGTGATTTTTTGTTTGCCTCTTATAGTTACACACTTTTTGTGGAGAGACTTCTATTAGTTGGCCATATCATTGTCATATGGAGGAATTTTTCAATGTTATTGAATTCCTTGGTAAAGCTAATTTAGAGAGCCATCAATTAGTGGTATTTGCTTCAGATTTTTTTTTTCTGTTGGAGTGCATATTTTGTAGTTTCCGATACATTAGTTCAACAGTTTCCTTTCCAAAAATCTAAAGGGCTATTTACTGATTTTGTAGGTGTTTGGAGGTGAACCTTTTCATAATCCACAAATTTGTTGAGAACTACATAATGGTGTAGTGAATTATGCCCTATTGAACTTTTGTAGCTTATTTCGCTGTTTTGTAAATTTCTTATGCAATTCTCATTTTGGAGAATTCTGAATTTGCAATAGCAAATTATAAACTCTAAGGGATTATAAAATTGATAATTTTAAGGACATTGTATAGGCATCATTGTTCGAGCCCTTTGTGTTTTGTGTTGATTTGTGTTTTCTATAACAACACAAATCAGTGTTCCACGGGGATGCGTTGCTCCCCAAAAACCTCGTGTTTCCTAGACGTCCCCGTCTCAGAGACTCGGGGACTTGGGGGAGACGTCCCCCACCAACCCACCACAAGTGCCACCATCCCACCACTAGCGCTACCGTCTCCAAGATGTCGCTAGGACTTTGAGGACGTTGGGGTGTCCTCAAGACGTCTAGGGGACTCCTAGTTGTCTCTCGACTGTCTCGACTGGTGACCAAATGACCAGAAAACATATCTTTTTAAAAAAAGTCAAAACTTTTTTGTGCCCAAGGCCAAACCCTAATGGCCTATGGGCCCCACCCAAACCCCACAAACTCTATAAAATTGCCTCCTATCCTCATTTCAATTCACAAAAAGAAATCAACAAGAAGCTAATAGTGTGAGTGTGAGAGTGAAAGTTGCAAGTGTAAGGTAGAGTGAGAATGAAGAGCAAGAGGGTTGAGGAGGAGCAAGATGAAGAGCAAGAAGAGGAGTGATGTCAAGTTAATGTTCACTTCCAAATTCAAATGCTTAAAACTAGGTTTCCATTTGTAATTCTTATACATCTTTTTATAACTATTTTTTCTCTTACTATATGCATTTCAGTGTCGCCGCCCTACCACCACCCCATCATTGCCCCCCAGTTGTCCCCCCACTGTCTCCAAACTTAGGGCCTTGGTCCCCTCGTCCCCGAAACCCGTCCCCATGTCCCCAAGTCCCCGTGTCCCCCCATTAGGAAACTTCGTGGAACTATGACACAAACTTTTATTGCTGTTTTTTGTAGATTTTCTCTACTTTAGCCAAGTTGTTCTAAGCCTACCTTTTTTAGCTATGCAATTGAGGTTGGATTATTTGAATTATGCAAATAATTAACTGCAAATGTGGATGGTTCATAATATCCACCTCATGTAGTTGAACTAGAGGGTAGTCTTAGTTAGCATCATAATCATTTTCCTAGTTCACTCCCTAATTGAACTTAATGTTGACTTCGATGACTGAGTTCACTAGACTCATCTTGTGGGTTAACTCTCAATCACCTTCAATCAATGGGATTGACTCATTCCTAAGTCAAACATAAGGAGAGTTGTTGACATATAACATGTCAATGCCTTAGTTGTTCTAAGTTTACCTTATTTTAGCCATGTAGCGTAGATCAGACTATTTCAATTATGCAAATAATTGATTGTAAATGTGGATTGTTCATAATATCCACCTCATGCAGCTGAACTAGAGGGTAATCTGAGTTAGCATCCTAATCATTTTCATAGTTCACTCCCTAATTGAACTTAATGTTGACTTAGATCAATCACCTTCAATTGATGGGATTGACTCTCAAAAAGATTTAGTTAGCATTCACTTAGGATTTCATCCTACTTGGCCTATAAAAAGACACTTATGTAATTCAATTTTAGCATAGAAATATAATATTAGAAGCATTTTATATTCATCTCTCAATTGCTAAAATACCATACTATTAGTTGGGTTGTGTGTGTTCATTGGCAGCTTGGGTGAATTCAATTGCTGAATTCAACAAGAGGGGCATAAATTTAAGATGATGTATTGTTGACTCTAAAAAGTGTTAGTATATGAAAACTGCACCATTCAATTAGCAAAATTTGAATGCAAATCTGTAGAAGGGTGTCAAATTGCATCTAGACTTTGAAGATATCATGCCAAGAGAGGTTATGAGCATAGATGGCATATTTCGCGAGTACTTCCATTTTTTTTGGTGGCAAGTAACCTGCCAAAAACTCATTGAGTCCATGATAAAGACACGGAAAGGATGCAGTAAAAACATTGAAAACCTATGTTTTTTTTGCTTATAAAAGCAACCATGCCCCTCATACTTCCTCATGCAACACTCTTGCGTCCATTTGAGCTAATTGTAAGGATTTTTAGGCGAATTTGAAGGGAAAATTTAAAGAATTTCAAGGGTAGGTTAGTAATTTTGTTTGTTTTGTGAGAATTTAAATTCATTCTAGCTGAAAATCTAGCATGTGCATTGTAAACAATTCATAATTTCCTATAACTTAGTAGTATATACAATTTTACATCCAAAAAATTGGATTTATGAACATTTGTTGTTCATTTATACTGATTTTTAAAATGAAATCACTAATTTTTTTTATAAATAAATTATTTTTCTTATTTATACCTTAGTTTTGGGAATAAAATCACTAAGTTATATTGAATTTATGCTTATTTAGACATGCTGATTTAGAGTAATTAATGTTGAATTTAGGCATTCTTGTTCATGGGAAATAGTGGGATAATCCAAGAATAAAAGCAAGGGTTAAGGCTGAATGGAATCTAGGCCTTTTAGGTGTAGGTTGCATATTTAGAAATCATGTCGATTTTGTGATAGGTGCAGCATAAAAGAAGTTACTAGCTGGCACTAACAATGAAGCATAATTTCAAGTGGTTTTATTGGGTTTAAAAATTGGTATCAAAATGGGAGTGAAAAAATAATAATTGAAGGGGATTCCATTAACAATTAACACCTTGCGTAGAGGTTGTTGTCCAAATTGGAAACTAAACAACATTCTCTAGTGTTGCCATAAGCTGTTGTTAAAGTTTGAAACCTTCCAAAATGAACACATGTATAGGGAAATGAGTGATGCGGCAGATAAACTTGCTAATTTGGGAGTCGATGACGATGTTGTGCTCTAGGTTGGTGTGGGAGAAAACATGTGGAGAGTTTTCACAAGTGATATACCCGACTGCAAAATAATGAAGCATTTAAAACCATTTTAAAAGATTGAATGCCTTACACTTTTGTTTGTGGGAGAGGTCTACGGTTGTACACAATTGAATTGGCCTAGTGATGAATTTATACTTTGAGTCAGATGAAAGCAAATATATGTGGACGATGGCATTTCTCATTGCAATTGGAGATATGGATTCAATAGTGTCTCTTTCAAAAAGTGAGACAATTGTCATTTAGAGGGGAGATCTTGGAACATCGTTTGAAGAAAGTTTTTAAATCAAAATCAAGTGTGGCTCTGCATGTTGTGAGAATGGTCTTAGGGGACACATTCATGGCTATGGTTCACAGACACTAGGTAAGCTTGGATATTGCCTCATTGCTTGTGGTGGTGATGTTGGATCTTCATGAAGCAAAGGAATGTATTAGGTAGGTTGCACAATTGTTAATTAGACCAAGGTGGTGTGGTGGTTTGAAGAAAATTGTGGATGATGCAATGTTGGGCTTGGGGTTTCATCTTGATCTAGGCCATTGGTTGACTATTCTCCCTAATTATAATGGGCCTTGGGTATCATTTATTATTAGAGTGGTAGGCGAAAAGGAGGAAGTCTGTAAGTAGAAGGCAAAATGGATGTTGGAATTCTTGAAAGTAGTTGTAGGGGTATTGGTTGTTGGGGGCGTGGACTAGTCGTTTGCAATGGAATTGGAGGACTCAGATCCACGAGGACAATGAGCTTGCTATTGAAGTAAGTGGTAAACAGATAACTATGGTAATATCATACAATTAGCTTATAGTATCTCTTAACAAAATATGTATAAAGACAATATGTTTTGGAGAATTTTTAGGCCCTCCTATGGAGGCACCATTTTGATCTCTATCCTTTCTATTTTTATCAGTTAATATAGTGGCATATAGATCCCGAATGCTGATTTCCTTGATAAAAAGATATGTTGAATTTAGGTTAATTTTTTTGTAGTTAAAAATTAAAATGTTGTACTTTATACTTGTAGGTTAGATACAATGGTAGATAGGGAATCCTTGGCCTTAGGATTAGGCTCCCACTTTGCATCAGGCTCAGGCTCAATCCAAATGATGCAGGTTGTAGGAACTCATCGCCCTAGAGCTAGAGACCCTGCTTGGAATATGCTGTATAGGGAACGACACTTGGGATAGTCATTTGCATAAGATGCCAAAACCTATATCATGGAGGCATCAATCGCCTCAAATACCATCTTGTAGGCATTACTCATCGTGATGCTAAGGTTTGTACCACCACCATATAAGAGATAAAATGATAGATGAATGCACACCTTGCATTGACAAAAGAGAAAAAATACAAAAGTAGAAGACAAGAGCAACCATAGCAACATCCATAACCAACGCTCATGGTTCTCAATTGCAAGCAAAAGCAGATGGAGATATGGCATTTAAAGGCATAGTGGGCATTGTTCATGGTCCATGTATATGAAGCACATTGGCATCCACTTCATCTACTTTGAGTAGAGTGCCCACACAGACATGACATAGATTTTTTGTACCTATAAACATACTTGGAGTAGACTCGTCATTGGAAGGTATAGGGTGGAACAGGGAGGTGCACCGAGAAGCAGATAAGGCATGTGCCAATTTTCGGTACTTCAACAAACTTCTCTTCAATGTGGTGAGCAACCTTTATTGGGAGAATTTGGTAATTTCATTGACAGTCATAGGAAATGGCTACAAAGCATCTTCTAGAAAAGATTTAAGTGGGAAGTTGCTCATGGATGCAATTGAAGAGGCAAAGTTAGTTGTGGAAGAACAAAAGAAGCAATGGTGAAACCATGAAAGTATGGTTGTACTATTCTTTTAGATGGGTGGATACATGGAAAGAACCACACCCTTATCAACTTTTTGCTAGCTTCAAATGGTGAGGTAATTTTTTTGAAGTCAGTTATTGACAAAGTAAAAAATGCAATTTTTTTGAGTCTAATGTTGGTGGAAGTTGTCTTAGAGGTGGGCATAAAGAGGTAGTGCAAATTATAATTGACAATGCAAGAATGTATATGGCGAATGAGAGATTGCTCCAAGAGAGGCATTAATCACTCTTTAGATCCCTTGCACAACACATTGCTTTGACCTTCTTTTGGAGGACATGGGAAAATTTGTTTGGGTGAGACCAATTGTAGAAGATGCAAGAAGCATAACAAAATTTATTTATAATCACCCTTGGATTCTTAGTTTGATGAAAGATCACACCAAATTGGTGCGATTGGTGGCATAAGGTTTGCAACAATCTTCCTAATGTTGCAAAGCATTATTTGTTTGGTGACTTCTTTGAAACAAATGTTTGTGATTTAAGCTTGGATAGACTTATCATATTCAAAGAAACTTGAAGGAGAGAGGGTTGCAAGGATACTCTTTGATAATATTTTTGCACAAAGACCTACAAAGATCGTCAAGGTAACTTGAAAAATTCAATTTAAAATTCAAATTGAATAATTTTATTTTGTATTTGTAGGCATTGGAGCCCTTGGCTAGAGTTCTACGTTTGGTAGATGGGGATCAATACCCAATAAGGTATATTTATGAGGCCAAGGTTAAGGCCAAAGAGTCCATCCAAAACTATTACAAGGGGGACAAACTTAAACTTGATCCCATTTGGGAGATCATTGATTGGAGGTGGCACAATCAACTCCACCAACCCATGCATGTCGAAGGGTACTTCCTCAACCGCAGTTTTTTCTATTTGGATAGCTTTATAGATCCTAATGGAGAGGTTATGAAGGGCCTCACAATATGCATTGAGAGGATGACACTTGAGGTTGAGTTGAGAGATCTCATTGTTCAAGAATTGCACAATTATAGGACTAGTAGGGATGAGCTCATTTCTTCGGCGCTAGCAATCTGAGGAAGAACCACTGAGTCACCAAGTAGCAAAAAAGGAGTCTTTACATCACATGCATCTTACAAGTTACAAATTTCAAATTTACAACTATTGATAAAACATGGTTTGCTTGCTAACTCTTGAATATCTTATTTTGTAGGTTCTTGGTGGGTAGATTAGAGTGCAAATAACTCAAATCTTCAAAGATTAGCCCTTTGCATTTTGTGTCAACCTTGTAGTGCATCCTATTGTGAGCGCAACTGGAGTTTGTTTGAGGCCATTCACACAAAGAAGCAGAATAAATTAACTCAAAAACACGTGAATGACGTTGTCTTTGTACATTACAACCTCTGACTTCTCACAAGAAAGGTAGAAGACAAATTAGAGGTCATTGATTTGGATGACATTGATCCTTATAGCGATTGGGAAGGGTGGGATGAGAATATTCATAGTCTACTATAGAAGATATTCTTGATTTTGAGAGGCAAAAAATGGAGGATATGGTTATGGTAGAAGGAGCTATTGGATTGTTAGTGGATGACATTGATGAGGTAGAGGAGTCATTGCCATCTAGTAGCAAGATGGAGGTCGAGCCAGAGCCACAAGCACAACCTTCTATGCCGAGCGAGGAGTTGCAATAGAGTGCAAATATTAGAATCTCTCCCCAAGTTTGTACTAGATTAGGGAAGAGGAAGATGTAAAATGTTGTAATATGCAATTTATGAATTATGACGATGATTGCCTTTATGATGATGATTTTCAAAGGGAATCATCATAAGTTCATAATAGTTGTTAGTTATCTATTATATCAGGATTCCACACAATAATGTGGTTTTGTATTCAAATTAATTAAATTTAATTAAAAACACTTTTGCACTCATTTATGGATTCATTGGATACATTTTGTCATTGAATTTTGCAAAAAAGTGTTTTTAAAGAAATTTAAGCAATTTTTTAAGTTGTTTTTTGCCAAGTTTTTTTCAAGTCACAAATTTTGGGTCTATTGAGTTTTTGTCAAGTCAGAGTTTGCCTACTATGGTTATGAAGTCATTTTCATTGAAATTAGAGAAATGGAGGAATTACATCGTTATTGCTAAAAGTCATAGTGAACAGAAAAACAAAGAGAGAACAAATGAGGAATAATCAATTTGTATTGTGCAAGGTTGGGAAGAGAAATGTTTTTTAATTGGAAGATTCGATGGATAATGTTTGATCTATAGTGTACAAACCCTTGTGAGTACTTGCTGAGTTGCCAAGTACTTGCAGGTTTTCTTCTTGCATGAGTTTTCTTCTTGCTAACTTGTGAGTTTCCGAGCTATGTTTGCAATGAAAATTCACAGAGTTTTTTGCAAGTACTCGAAAAAATTTGGTGAATTCGACTTGTTTAATCGCCATGCAAGAAAAAAATACATTGATGCGGGTATAATGCGGGTTAAAACATGTGATTTACATGTTATTTTGGCTATAAAACCTTGCATTTGTCCCTCCATTACACACATTAGAAAGCATGAATTTGAGAGCATATTGAGAAGTTTTTTAAGGAAATATGAAGAAATTTCTAGAATTTCAGATTTGCAACAAGTTACTTCCATTTTTTTTTTCTAATTTTTTTAGCATGTTAAATGATTGAATTGAATTGATTCAATTTGCCTAAATTTGTGGATTGACTACAATTTAAATGAAACACTAATTTGAATCAAGTTTTTTCAATTTCTTTAATTTATCTTGAAGATAGGGTTTATGCTTTAGGGTTAAGAGATGTCATCATCATATTTTTATCAAATTTGTTAATTCAATCACCATTTAATGTATTACAATTAAATTTTTTAAATTGAATTTGAATTTTACATTATTTTAAAAAATATTCATATTTGACTTGAAATTGCTATATTTTTCCAAAATTTTAATCACTATTTTTTTTTTTGATTAGTGCTGTAGGTTAATATATTATCACAATGGCATCTTGCTCTACATATGCTTTGGACTCAACAAGTGGAAGTCAGCCTGTTGAAAGGAGACCCCTTGGAAGCCATGCCCCCACTTGGAAATATGGCATAATGGGACTGGTAGAAGAGTCCATGATTTGTACTGGGTGCAAGAAGAATCTTAGTGGAGGCATTAATCGCCTCAAATACCATATGCAGACATTCCTTGTTGTGATGGCAGCCTTGTGAAGCAGCCCCAAAAGAGGTGAAATGAGAGATGATGTCCTTTGAAATTGGAGAGGGCAAAGGCACAAGCAACCATACAAGAAGCCATTACTCCTAATTTGTCAAGATATTTTGATGTGGATACGCAAGGCATTGTGGGCTCTACTCGTGGTCCACACATATGTGGGCCATCCTCCTCATCCAACTCGAGTAGAGTTCAGTTGTAGGGGTTTTTGTGCCTAGAGATGTATCGGAAGCACAACCTTTATTGGAAGTTATAGGGTGGAACAGGGAGGTGCACAAAGAAGCATACGAGGTTTGTGCAAATTTTTTGGTATTACAACAACCTTCCCTTCGATGTGGCAAGCAGTCCATAATGGAAGTGTTTGGTGACCACATTGATAGTTGCAAGGATAGGATACAAGGCGCCCTCTCCAAGAGATTTAAGTGGTAGGTTGCTCCAAGATAGTATTGGAGATGTACAACAAATTGTGGAAGATCAAATGAAGCAATGGAAAAAGTTTGGATGAACAATTCTTTTAGATGGGTGGACATATGGAAGGAATTACACCCTCCTCAATGTTTTTAGTGTCTTCAAACGATGGGTTTGTTTTTATGAAGTCAATTGAGGCCTCCAACAAATTAAATAATGCTTAAAGTTTGAGCTTGACGTTGGAGGAGGTTGTTTTAGAGGTGGGCTTACAAAATGTTGTCCAAGTTGTTACTGACAATGCAACGACATATGTGGTAGTTGGAAGACTGCTTCAAGAGAGGCATCCAACACATTTTTGGAATCCTTGTGCAGCTCATTGCCTTGACCTTATTTTGGAGGGAATAGGCAAAATTGATTGGGTGAGACTGATTGTAGAGAAGCAAGAGATATAACAAAATAAATTTTTAATCACCCATAGGTTCTTCACTTGATGAAAGCTTGTGCAAGCGGGTACTACAAAGTTTGCAACAGATTTTCCAATGTTGCAAAATATTTCTAGTTTATTGACTCCCTTGAAGCAAATGTTTTACTCAAGTTATTCAAAGAAGGCTGATGGAGAAAGGATTGCAAAAATAGTTTTTGATGATGTTTTTTGCGATTAGAGCTATTGATATTGTGAAGGTAACTCCAAACTTGATTTAATTTTCAAATTGAATCCTTTATTTTTAAACTTTAAAATTATTTTGTTTCATTGTAAGTTGTAACTTAAATTTGATGACACTTGAGCTTGAGGTCACAACCCTCTTCAACCAACAGTCTGAAATCTGCAACTCTTTGATATTATTTGAAAATGAACAACTTGTAATTATAAAGCTCAAAGTCTTTATGAGTACAAAATTCTGCAGAGTTTTCTTGCTTGCCAAAAAGATATGTTTACAAAGGACCCTCTCAAGTATTTATAAGAGAGAGGTCATGAGAAAAAGGTGGGAGGATCCCAACTAACTTGAGAAATTCTCTCAACCACCAACTACTTGTAATTGACTTATTCAAAATTACAAGTCCTATTGTAATTTGACTTGTAATTAGATTACATGTAATTACAATTTACAAAACTGCAAGTGAAAGAAACACTTGCGATTACAAAATCTGTTTTTACATGTAGTTTGTCAAAAACAAAAATGCATAAAGATAAAACATTTTATTCTATATCAATCCTAGCTTTGAAAGATTGAAATCTGCTGATAATTTCTTGCAACTCAGCTGGATTGGGGCCTAGTGTGTTCTTGGCAACTGCAACAGTCTTCAAGATTACATCAAAATATCTTATCGTTGCTAGTCTATGCTCTTCATAAACAGTTTGCATTTTATCAAGGATCATTCGATGATTGACAAACTTGTGAATCGAATCCATGGTAAAATGTTCTGATTCCAGCTCTTGACGAAGATTTGCTACCATCTCTGTAGTGACCATATCAGCTGCGAGTAATTCACCTTCATGATTCAAAACTGTGCAAAGGATTTTCTCAAAGCTAGAAAGGATGTCTTGCTGAACTTCATCATTCATTTCTAGAGTAGCCTGGATATCTTTGATGAGATCTTGAATAACCAATGATTTATTTGTCATAAGTTCTTCAAATTCTATGTATTTCTCTCTGTTTGGTAGGATTGAATTACTGCATCGAATTTGTAGTTTGGTTTGATCCATTTCATGCCAGATTTTCAAATCTTTTTCAAGTGAATCTAAACTTTGCTGGAAAGCTTCCAAAGTCTGATTCAACTTTATTTTTGCTATTCTGACATTGTTTAGAACTTGTAATGTCTTTTCAATCATTGGTATGCTTTGATCAATCGACTGTGTTGCCCAAGAATCAACTGCTTTGGCTTTTTGCGCAATTTTCTCCAATTGCTTGACTGATTCTTCAGAAGTGAAAGAAGTTAATGGATTAACCTGTTTTGAAGAATTGGCAATCTTCTGAATAACTGAGATGAGCTGCGAATTTTCTTCTTTCAGCTTTTCCTTCTTTGCCAAAAGTTCATTGTAACTATGTGTTAGAACAGTTACAGAATTTTGAGCATCTTGCATCA
Organism: Sequoia sempervirens; assembly: GCA_007258455.2. Lineage (NCBI taxonomy): Eukaryota > Viridiplantae > Streptophyta > Pinopsida > Cupressales > Cupressaceae > Sequoia > Sequoia sempervirens. Next base: position 23,444 of record VDFB02319934.1, read on the forward strand.
TACCAACATGTGTCTGCTTGCCTAAATCCACCCTTGTGAATTTATAATCAGAAACTTGCATTTCTTCTGGTGACTTGTCTGCAAGGGGTTCAGCTATCTCTGCATACTTCATTTTGTTGCTGTCCACAACTACCCGTGAAATGGTTTTAGCCTTCTTTGCAGCTTTTGGCTTTGATCTCTTCAACTGCTGGAAATCAAATACATCTGGAGAAATTGCTTGTTTCTTTCTCTTTAGAGTGACTGAACTCAACCATGGAGGAAGATCCAATGTGTCTGTATTTGAAACAACAACCGTATTTGAGACAGCAACAGATTCATTTTGAGTCACAGTTGTTACTCTTGGAGATGTCTCAGTTTGAATCGCAACAAAAGCTTGACTGGATGGCGCATTGTAATCAGCATTAGCCATGAAACAATCAAAGCTTGCAGCAGATGTATCAATTTCTGGAAGTGTTATCTGTGAAGTGTTTGGATACATTGGATTAGCATCAAATACATTCTCCAGATTATCATGTATGTTTTCTATTGAAGCAGTCACCGTTGATGAAGTTGATGTATGAAGAGCGGCTTCAATAGGAGGAACGTAAACCGTTGAAAAGGAATCAATGTCACTATCAAATTGAGACATAGGAGATAATACTGATACTGGAGCAGCATCAATATGTGGAGACATTATGCATAGAGTAGTAGGAGACTGAAGAACTTCTCCTTCTCACTAATCGATGATTCTTCAGTCTCCTACTACTCTAAGCATAATGTCTCCACATATTGATGCTGCTCCAGTATCAGTATTATCTCCTATGTCTCAATTTGATAGTGACATTGATTCCTTTTCAACGGTTTATGTTCCTCCTATTGAAGCCGCTCTTCATACATCAACTTCATCAACGGTGACTGCTTCAATAGAAAACATACATGATAATCTGGAGAATGTATTTGATGCTAATCCAATGTATCCAAACACTTCACAGATAACACTTCCAGAAATTGATACATCTGCTGCAAGCTTTGATTGTTTCATGGCTAATGCTGATCACAATGCGCCATCCAGTCAAGCTTTTGTTGCGATTCAAACTGAGACATCTCCAAGAGTAACAACTGTGACTCAAAATGAATCTGTTGCTGTCTCAAATACGGTTGTTGTTTCAAATACAGACACATTGGATCTTCCTCCATGGTTGAGTTCAGTCACTCTAAAGAGAAAGAAACAAGCAATTTCTCCAGATGTATTTGATTTCCAGCAGTTGAAGAGATCAAAGCCAAAAGCTGCAAAGAAGGCTAAAACCGTTTCACGGGTAGTTGTGGATAGCAACAAAATGAAGTATGCAGAGATAGCTGAACCCCTTGCAGACAAGTCACCAGAAGAAATGCAAGTTTCTGATTATAAATTCACAAGGGTGGATTTAGGCAAGCAGACACATGCTGGTATGATGCAAGACGCTCAAAATTCTGTAACTGTTCTAACACATAGTTACAATGAACTTTTGGCAAAGAAGGAAAAGTTGAAAGAAGAAAATTCGCAGCTCATCTCAGTTATTCAGAAGATTGCCAATTCTTCAAAATAGGTTAATCCATTAACTTCTTTCACTTCTGAAGAATCAGTCAAGCAATTGGAAAAAATTGCGCAAAAAGCCAAAGCAGTTGATTCTTGGGCAACACAGTCGATTGATCAAAGCATACCAATGATTGAAAAGAAATTACAAGTTCTAAACAATGTCAGAATAGCAAAAATAAAGTTGAATAAGACTTTGGAAGCTTTCCAGCAAAGTTTAGATTCACTTGAAAAAGATTTGAAAATCTGGCATGAAATGGATCAAACCAAGCTACAAATTCTATGCAGTAATTCAATCCTACCAAACAAAGAGAAATACATAGAATTTGAAGAACTTATGACAAATAAATCATTGGTTATTCAAGATCTCATCAAAGATATCCAGGCTACTCTAGAAATGAATGATGAAGTTCAGCAAGACATCCTTTCTAGCTTTGAGAAAATCCCTTGCACAGTTTTGAATCATGAAGGTGAATTACTCGCAGCTGATATGGTCACTACAGAGATGGTAGCAAATCTTCGTCAAGAGCTGGAATCAGAACATTTTACCATGGATTCGATTCACAAGTTTGTCAATCATCGAATGATCCTTGATAAAATGCAAATTGTTTATGAAGAGCATAGACTAGCAACGATAAGATATTTTGATGTAATCTTGAAGACTGTTGCAGTTGCCAAGAACACACTAGGCCCCAATCCAGCTGAGTTGCAAGAAATTATCAGCAGATTTCAATCTTTCAAAGCTAGGATTGATATAGAATAAAATGTTTTATCTTTATGCATTTTTGTTTTTGACAAACTACATGTAAAAACAGATTTTGTAATCACAAGTGTTTCTTTCACTTGCAGTTTTGTAAATTGTAATTACATGTAATCTAATTACAAGTCAAATTACAATAGGACTTGTAATTTTGAATAAGTCAATTACAAGTAGTTGGTGGTTGAGAGAATTTCTCAAGTTAGTTGGGATCCTCCCACCTTTTTCTCATGACCTCTCTCCTATAAATACTTGAGAGGGTCCTTTGTAAACATATCTTTTTGGCAAGCAAGAAAACTCTGCAGAATTTTGTACTCATAAAGACTTTGAGCTTTATAATTACAAGTTGTTCATTTTCAAATAATATCAAAGAGTTGCAGATTTCAGACTTTGTGTTGAATTCTCACTTTGTGTCCATTGTGTTCTTATGTCATTTTGGGCATTGCTTTGTAATCATTTGAAAGTTGAGAAAGATTGCTAGGGAGAGCTTCAATTAATATATTTTCAGACTTTGTGCTGTCAATATTGAAGATTGAATTCATAAATTAGAAGTTAAGAAGAATTACAAGTCTTTGTGCTCGTGACGATTCCAATTCATAGTAGTAAATAGATACATCATATTTTCAGACTTTGTGTTGTTTTATGCTGCATATCATCATTAGAGTTATCTTTTAAAAAGGGTAGATAGGATTGCTGATTTTCAAGACTTTGCGCTTGAGATTGTTTTCCCGTCCCGAAGGAAGTGACGAAAGTCTTTGAGCTTTCAGGAAACTTCATTTCCTTTCCACTGATTTTATTATAAACTGCTGTAAGAGTTTTATTTAGAAGTTAATCCTGCTTTTTCTGAAAAGAAAAAAAAAAGTTTAGTCTTTCGTGAAACAAGAGGAGAGATTATCGTTCCACCCATATTTGTTTTCAGTTATTTAAATAGGGGGAGCCTTCCCTTAAATAGGAGAGTTTAACTCACACGCTGTGTTGAAATTACCATTTTGTTAAACCTTCTTAGTTTACAAAATATTCAACCAACAGGCTGATGGAGAAAGGATTGCAAAAATAGTTTTTGATGATGTTTTTTGCGATTAGAGCTATTGATATTGTGAAGGTAACTCCAAACTTGATTTAATTTTCAAATTGAATCCTTTATTTTTAAACTTTAAAATTATTTTGTTTCATTGTAAGTTGTAACTTAAATTTGATGACACTTGAGCTTGAGGTCACAACCCTCTTCATTTTTGAGTTGTAGAATTATAAGCAAACTAGGTGGAGATTTTTTTTCTTTGCCATTAGTTATACAAGGAGAACCGCCCAAACACCAAGTAAGAAAAAGTGAAGTCTTATATCTTGCAAGTTATAAATTACAGTTATTAATAGAATATTGTTTATTTACAAAATCTTAAATATCTTATTTGCAAGTTTTTGGTGGGAATATTGGAGTGGAAATACCCCAAATCTGCAAGGGCTAGCCCTTTGAATTTTGTTTTAAACTTGTGCTTCTGGGTGTGAGTGCAATTGGAGTTTGTTTGATGCCATTCACACAAATAAATGTAATAAGTTGATTCAACAATACCTCATTGTTCTTGTTTTTGTGCAATACAACCTTTGTCTTCACACAAGAAAGGTGGAGGACTACCTTCTTATTGATTTGGATGAGATTGATCCCTAGAATGATTGGACCGTGCAAGATGATGAGCATTTCTTATTTATAGAGGATGAGATTGCTGATTTCGAGAGGCAAGCTATGGAGGATTTGGATGCAACAGAAGCACGGGAGATTGGATTGGATGACATTGATATGGTGGAGTCGTCATTGCCATCTAGAATCAGGCTGGAGCCATAGGCATAGTCTTCTATGTCAAGTAGGGAGCCATAGTTGAGTGCAAGGACCATACCTTCTACCCCCCAATTTTTTAGTAGAATAGGGAAGAGGAAATTGTAAAAACTTATAATTTTTTACTTGCCTGGATATTAAATTTTATTATGATGATTTTCAAAGACAATCATCATAAATTCATGATAGTTATTAGTTAGCAGCTAGCTATTGTATCCACTATTTGGCTTTGCATGATGATGCAATTTTGTAATCCATATGTATTCGAGAATCAAATTTAACAGAAAACACTTCCTCATGGTTTTTTAGACTCATTTGATACATTTTGTAATTGAATTTTGCAAAAAAATTGTGTTTTTTTTTGAAGAAATTTAAGTATTTTTTAAGTTGTTAGAGTTTTTGCCAAATCAAAATTTAGGGCTTGCCGAGTACTCTCCAATTCCAGATTTACAAGCTACAGTTTGATAAATGACTAGATGATTCAGGAGACATTGTGTTGTGTGCCGATCTGAAATCCAAAGATATTGCTTTCTTTTTTCAAACATATAGATTAGAATGCTTTTGTATCATTTTTTTGTCTGTTATAGTTTTTAGATGAAGAATCAAAGCTTTACACATACTGATCTGGACTTTCAAGCCTAATTTTGAATTTTGCTACTGGTATTTTTATATTTATTTGTTCGTTTCAAAAGGGCACTGCCAGTTTTATTTACTGTTGTGAAGTACTTCTGTTATCTAACAATATTTAATGTGGTACCTCCTTTTTTAATATGCAGTTTCTACTAGCTATGGACTTCAGTAGACAGTCTAGATGGCTAGCTGCGATTTTGTAATATTAACCTGTATTAGTATAAATATTGATTTCTTTTGCTAATTTAGAAACCACTATCATTTGTTGTTTCTTTATTGACTCAAATATATAATCAATTAACATAGTCTTCTCTTGAATACTAGATTGAGTGATTGTATCATTAAATTTTTACTGATTTTAGAAAACCACTATTGCTTGTTTATTTCTTTATTTAACTTTCAGGAACTGCTTGCAAGGTATAGAAACCCATCTTACTGTCATTCTGTTCTAAATGTAGCAATAGCAAACAATTAACATTTCAAATACATCTGAAAGGGGTTCTTTTATTCCGACACAATACTAGTCCAAAATGATCCCTCCCAATGTGTGATGTTTCTTGCCAAATGGTACAAATCAAGAGTGAATGATTACGTAAGTGTTAGTTCATATATTTTTTGCTACTATGCTGGAAGCATGTAACTTGTAAGTTTAATACATGCAGCCCAGGTTGAAATAAAATTAGAAATGACCAAGTAACTGACACTAGATTGAGACATACATATGAATGGGTGGTGAACTTTCAGTACAATGAATTTCAAATCCTTTGGGCTATTTATGGCTTTCCAAAGTTTGATCTGTAAACTGCAAGAGAGTAGTTGTCAAGATTTGATGAGTTATTTTATAGATTGCAAGAGCCACTAATTATATTTAAATCCAGTTAATCAACAAATTTTCACACGGCCCATTACGTAGTAAATACTTGGGGGCTGACATTTCCACTTCACTGCCCAAAGTCTTGTTTTAGTAGCTTTTTTGGCTTCTATCATTACTCGTTTAGTCAAGAGGACTTACAGACCCCATCAAAACCTTTGAAAAGTCCCAAGAACATTTTGAGGGCATCTTATAGCTATTTTTGGTTAGAGTTTATCCTACCTTGTGGATTAACTTCCTTGAATCTTAACTTTGGTTGTAACCATTGTGCTGAGTTACAGACTGTTGTACCCCAAATTAAAATTTTTGCTACACTTAGGCATTTTGAAGAAATGGTCAAAAGTCTTGTTAAATTTGTCAAAAAAGGTAAAAATTGGGAATTTGCATGTCTTGCATGAGGGTCAAAAACTCAAAATTTTCAAAATCTGACGATCTAGGTCTGCACAGAGCGACGAAGTCTACAAAATCCAGATCTCAGTTTTTTGGCCCTAAATTTTATGGAAAATTTCTAAAAATAGAACATTTTTCTGGGTTTCTTCTCAAACGGATGCTGGCAAAATTTTCTAAATATAAAAAGGTTGGCTTCCAGGGTTCAAACTGATTTTGATTGGTCAAAAATACTTCCTCATCAGGCTGGTCCAGTTAGAATCATCAAAAGATTAGTTTTTCTCTAATGGGTCTATTCTACTTTTTCAGAAGCTTTTTCAGGAGCTCCAAGGTCATTAATGGAGGTCAGTCACCTGCTAGGTGTCAGATTTAGAGTCTAAGGCATTGCTCAGATCAAGAAACTACAATGGATGATTGAGGGGCGAAGAATGGAGAATGGAAGTTGAAGAGAATCATGAAAATTGCAAAATTTTGGCTAACTCTGGAAAGTTTAGGCCCCCCTACCCAGTCTAGGCGCCTAGGGTTCTGTGCCTTATTCATATTTCCATCCCAGCAGTTGAAGCATGAAACAGAACGAAGGATAGTGAAATTTGCAAAATAAAAACTAACATTGCCAAATAAGCCCATGCTAGCCAAGGGAGCCCAGTCTTTTAAGAGGTCAAATGATAGAATTAGGGTTTGCTTATCCCAGACAATGTTGCTCAGAATTCAGTAGGCTCCACATTAAATCCATCAACACAGTCATTTGATCAGCCAGTCAACCAGAATCTCAAATCGAATGGAGAAGTCTTGGCAAATGGCAAATTGGATATCATGAGATTATCATAAAATATTCTCTAGGTACTTTGGGCGCCCCAGGTTGCCAGGGGCGCCTGGGGTTTTGAGCCACCAAATCCAACAATTAGGGTTTTCCAGATCAGTCACTGTCTCCAAAATTTTGCCAGTTTTCCAATGAATATCTTAGCCTGATCATCAGACTCGTCAATTGTTGACAAATTCAGATCAAATGGAGGACACAACATGAGGTACAAGTATGAAGGTTGAAAATCAAGCAAAAATGGTTAAGTATGGAGATGCTGGGCGCCCCAGCTAGCCAGGGGCGTCCAGACTTTTGAGGGCCTAAAAGTGCAAATTAGGGTTTGTTATCTCCAACAACTTGTCTTCAGATTCAGTCCAGCTCTTCAACGGATCCATTGGCAAATACATCAGAGTTGTCAATCACTAGATATCGAAGACGAAATGGAGGGGTAAAATTGTGCAAAATGAAAAAAGTCAAAAGCATAGTTGAAAATCACAGAAAAAAACTAAATCTGGAGGAGTTGGGCGCCCCAGCTAGCCAGGGGCACCCAAGCTTTTGATCCCCAAAATTTAACTTTCAGGACATCAGAGTTGTCAATCACGAGATATCGAAGACGAAATGGAGGGGTAAAATTGTGCAAAATGAAAAAAGTCAAAAGCATAGTTGAAAATCACAGAAAAAAAGTAACTCTGGAGGAGTTGGGCGCCCTAGCTAGCCAGGGGCACCCAAGCTTTTGATCCCCAAAATTTTACTTTCAGGAAATATCACTCCTAAGAGACCCCCCTCAAAAATCATCAAGCTATCCAATGAGTCCAACCATCAGTTCATCGGACCTCCCGATCATCCAAAAACGAGAATTCATCTGAAGATCAAGGAAAACACAAAAATTGAAGAGCAACATGAAAAGGCTAACACTGGTGATAATGGGCGCCCCAGGTAGCCAGGGGCGCCCAGCTTTTTGAGGGATCAAATAATGTTTTTATCAAAAGTTGCCTCCAGGATAATCTTCTCAGACTCTGTCAGGCTCCGTGATGGATCATTCAGTCAGTTCACAGGATCAATCTGACGTTTGGAAATCAAGATCAAACTGGGGGAAAAATCAAGCAAAAAAGTGAATTGCAAGAAAATTGGCTAAGTCTGGAAAGGAAAAATGCCCCTAGGCAAGAAAGGCGCCCAAGGCTCAATGCCTTAGTAAATTTTTTAGTTTTCATCATGCATCAGTCGAAAAGTGTCCACATTCAATGAACTTGCTCGGGATTGGCTTCAAGAAGTTTTAAAGTTGAAGAATAAAACAAGTTTTCAACCTAAAAACCTATTTAAGAATGCCTTTGCATTCGTTCTTCACAATTTTTGCAGGAGGCGTCCAAAAGCAAGAGAGGAGAAACATAAAATTTTATCCATTTCAAGATTTGAAGGGCAAAACTTGGTGATTTTTCAGAGTTATTCATATTTTCTAGATCAGCTCACATAGAGGCTCGCTTTTTCATGCTTCAAATTTCTAGGGCATCAATTTTCAGAAGAAGGGGGTCAATATTTTCAAAAACAAACAATCTAGGTCAGCTTGGTTTTCAATTCTCTACAACTTTGAAGAATTTTTGAACTTTCAAGAAACTGCATTTTCCTTGCATGTCCAAGAAATCTTCAATATTTTAAAAATCTGATCAACTAGGTTCATCCAAAATGTGACTATTCACAAAACCTAGCTCTCAACTTTTTTTTGGAAAAATTCAAAAAATTAGGGTTTCTGCTTTTTGAACCAGCCATCAAGAATTTTCAAAAATGAATGACCTAGGTCTTCTTGCAATGAGATTCTCTATAAAACCCATATCTCAGATTATTTTTGAAAAATTTGCCCATTTGAAGAAAAATCAGCAAGCTATTTTTAGCTTTTGTGCAAAACTTGTCCGAGCATAGTTGAGTTTACAGTTAAACTTCAAGTTTTTCAGCATACAATATTCTCCTATGGAATTCAGAGCCAAACAAGAGTTATATCATGATTATCTGAACGGATGATGTTGAGAAGTGCTTTTTCAATACTACCATGAACAGAAAACATCATCATCTTAGTCGAGGAATGTGAAGTGTGTGGTAAGAGCAAAAGGACAAGTATTGGAGAAGAGTTGTACAATACTCTTCCATTGGAAATCAAAAGAAGTGTCAAAAACATAAAGTTGCAGAGCCGCCAAGTTACCAATTAGTGAGTCATCTTTTGGGGCAGCGATGTTTTTCAAGAATAGAACTCATAAAGTAGATGAAGAGGTCAAAGATTCTCTAAGTTCAATTGCAGAAGGCGAGGAAATCTTGGAAAAGCGGAAAATGGCATTAGATAGTATCAACGCTCTTGATAGAGAGGCAATTACCAACTTTTTGGCGGATTTAGTTTCTCAAAATACCAATGGATGAGTTATTTTATTAGGATAGCAAAGATCTCCAAAAATAGATTTAAAGCAACAACTTTCTCCCAGCTTTCTTTCCATTCTTATCTCATACTTTCTTTCTATTCTTGGCTCATGCTTATCCATTCTTTGAAGGAGAAAGAAATCAAGATGTAATAGTTGGCACTTTCCCTGTTTTTATGCTTTCGTAAGTTGTTAGACGCTTATCTTGTTTTAGTTTTAGAAATAAAAGCTTGCATGTTGGCAAGTCTTAGTGGTAAAAGCAAGGAGATTTTTGTTAGTTTTAGGATCAGAAATGAAATAAGCAGAAACACAGAATAATGAACAATAAGACGCAACAAATACCCTGGGAAAACCCTCCTTCTCGAGGGAGAAAAACCCAGCCAAAATATATCCCTTATATATTGAATGAAAAGAGCAGAAATCTGCTTTACAACTTGGCCAAACACAAGGCCTATTTGATGTAATGGATGATAGCACCTCTCCTAGATGCGAATATACAAACACATATGGTTTCTCCTTGATATCGATCTGCTTGAAGCAATATTATGATCTGCTGCAAAAGTGTGAACTCCCTCTTGAAGTGCGAATTGTTTTCTTGAAAAATCGAATGATCAAATGAATGATCATTGCTTGGTATATATACAAATCGAAGGTGTCTTTTCATTAGAGTCAGCCTCTTTCACAAAACAAGGTGACTTTTTGTTTGAGTCGGCCCATAAAAAATAAATCAATATTTATAGCAAGTCCGACTTGCTTTTATTTATTCATCATTTATTATTTAAATTCGAGAGAAAGATATCTTCCGCTGTTATAACATAAACAATTTTAGGGTTCCCTACTCCTTTGCTTGTGTATAAATAAGGGCAGCCTTGCCCATTTATTTTGAACCGTGCTTGTGATAACAAAACGCTGAGCCTACTAGTGCCTTCTAATTGTTATTCAGTATTGTTCACTTAGTGTTGGAGCAAGTTTGCAAGCCTCTATTAGCTACAAGTTATTGATCAGTTCTTGTGTCTTGTGTCAATGTATTTTGGTTGATCGCTAAGCTGTAAGTCTATTTTGCTACAATCCTGCTGTCCCAGAAGTGTAATCTTTGTTACTTGAAATTTGAGAAAAGGAAATCTTATGGCTCATTTGCTTTGATCTACTATCTTAGGTTTCTGCCTTATGTGTTATGCTTACATGATCTCTATTTCAGCTTGCATTGAAAGTATAAAGTTTATTTAAGTATTTATGTCAAAGAATCATTCCTTTCTCATTTCTAACTCTCAACCTCTGTGTTTACTTGAGTGGTTAGAAACGTCATTAGAGTAGGCTTAGTCGTAGTTGAAATTCAAAAGAGAAAATCTTAGCTATGGCGCTTGAGTTTTATAACCTTGTGCTCTTAGCTGAACAAAAAGATTGGCAAATTAGTTTTAGTTTACTTTCTTTAAGCAACATCAGCAAAGAGGGAGCTTCCCCTCCTAATTCGAAGAGCAGTTAATTTGTGCATAGCTGTCCGTTTCTAATTCACATACCAGAGGTGCAAATTGAAATGCCAACATAGACAAGTCCAAGGAGAAGTACTATTGATAGTTACCAAATTTAGTATGAATTAAACCTTAATTTCTAGTGGTATAGAAAATGTAAGGTTTAATAGTAAATTGGGTAGTAATATCAAATTGAAATACAAATAACAATGATTATGACATTTCATCCCTTTACTAAGGAAATTGACCTCTATTTTCTCACTTTTTATTTGGGCATAGGTTGAGTTCGAAGAAAATATTTTGGGACTGATTTGAAAGCTTCATATCAGATTACTTGATGTCTCTGGATAATTCAAATGATGATTTTTGGTGAACTATTTGTACCATTATAATGTATACGCCATTTTATGGTGACTGCTCCCTTATTTTTCTGAATCACTTTGTTCTCATCTTTATTTGATTGGATACTATTGGTTGGTTGGATATGTTTAACATCTCTGAAGGCAAACCAAACTCAGCCTACTATGCCATTCTTCTTCATTCAGTTTTTCCATAGCCTGCTACAGGCTCTCCCAAAGACTGATGTTTCTGGGGATCCATTTTTTGTTGAAACACATTAGAGTCAACTAAGGTGCTGACTTTGTAGGGATACATAACTGACATAAACAACTTGAAGGTTCCATTAGTCAATACTTTCATAGCTTATTCTAAAAATACATTAGGTGACAAGATTGATGAATCTCCAATATTTTTGAGAGTTATATGCCCATCTTAGGTGTTATGTTTGTTGCAGGTTAGTGTCTTGAGAGTTTGGTTTTTCCTGCATTCCTTCAAATATTTCTAGAGCAATAATAAGTGAACTAACTTCTTGTGAAGAATACCATGCTTGATCCCAAAGAAGATGCTATTTGAAGTTAAATAGATTATAGGTTGGTTGTGCTCCAAATGGCAAATAGTTGGTTACCTTGGCCATTAAGCAAGATCAATCTCTAAAAATTTGCATTTTAAAGCTTTTTTGGTTCATTTTCGAAAGGAAAGTTAATGATGGAAGAAATCAAGTGCATTTTCATACCGAAAATTCTTTAAGACACTAAGGTTTGCTTGATTTATAATGGGTTTGATGTTTGATCAGAGTGAAGATACCTAAGATGACAAATTTGGAGACTGGAGTATTTATTGGAGGCAAGATACTCTACACAATGTACATGTTTGTGCTTCCTTCTCTTTTCAGCCATCACAACATCTTTCAACGTGCAGTTCTCTATGTAGCTTCACAGGTGAGCATTAATATACATATCTATTTCTTAATTTTATGTTTGTAGAGTTTTATCTTTCAACATCATTTTCAACTAAGAGTGGACAAGAACATTGTTGCCTGAATTGCTTTTGCAGCTTGTTTGTGGATGGACATTGGCATTGCTATTCCAAGTGGCTCATGTTGTCCCAGAAGCTGATTTCCCAGTTGTTGATTCAAGTCAGGGTCGACCTAAAGTGCACCAAGGCTGGGCTGCTATGCAGGTAAATTTGTATATCACATGTTCAAATTTCAAAGTCATCAAACTACTAGAATGCTTTTTCCTTTAAGAGTTACTGTCAAAGTATCAAAAATAAGTTTGTATCACCTTATTTTCATTTTGTGTAGGATGCTAATTAATTAATTTTTTTGTTATGTCATCTTTATGACTTATGGGCCTCCCAGGAATTTTGTGTTCTATAACATTGCTTCCTTCAAGACCCACAATTTTTCTCCTAGACGGCCTATCACCCTTTATGGAGTTAATGCTACATTTGCTTGTTCACATGTGTCTCTGCCTGTATAATGGAGAATAATAATGTCAAAGAAACAAATCACCCAAGGTGCAAAAAAGAAAGTAGATATGAGGCACATGGGCTTGAAGCAAAACAAGGTATAATCTGCACAAAGTAGAAAAACATTCAATCATGGACTTTAGATAGAAAATATAAATTATGCATGCTAAAATCAAATAGAATGAACTTTTTTTTGGACTATTTAGGGAGGTTTATTGATGGGGTCTTCACCCCTTACAGTTGTAGGGATACCATTTTATCTAATGGTCTCCCAGCAAGGATACCACTAGACTTACAATTCAATTTGCTAGGATTCTGCACTCCATACTTCTTCTTGCCTCCATGCCTCCAACTTCTTCTACTTGCAAGACTACCACTCATCCGACATCTCCTGCAAGACTACTGCTTTACTTCACTAGCTTCTCCCGTGAGACCACCGCTCTAATCCTTTAGCTCGTTTTGCTTTTCCTATGCCTTTCCATCTCCCCTTATGGGGCCACCACTCCTATATCTTCTCAAATCCTCCATCTTCTTGTGGGATGACACTTTGTGCCATTACTCCTTCAATTCCTCCTCCTTGCTTCTTTGTACAACTCTAGTTCTATTCCATCACTTGCTGGACATCCACACACTATCAACTGAAGTGGGCATACCACTCCAGCACCACCAATGCTAAGATGTCCTCGGGAAGATTTGAATCTTGTTCTCCAACATGAGAACCAAATGGTCCGACCACTTGACCACAACCTCTTTGACAAAATCAAATAGAGTAAATTTGCCAAACTAAATTCTATTCAACTTAACTACGATTGCTCTTTTGAGGTTCTTGCATTTTGAGAGGTAAAGGGTAGATAATTTATTGGGAAAGATAAAGCGCACATAATTGTCTTGTGGTCTACAAACTTATTTACTTATTATAGGTCAAATTTTATGGCTCTAGTATTTTAGAGGTAGATTAGAGTTGGTCTGAATTACATGGATTATTCTATTGATGAAATTTTTGATGTTAATATTGCAATTTTTCTAGAATCTCAATGGGATTTTGCTAAATTTTGTCTCAAGCTATTTATAGGAAATTTTCCAATTGGGAGAGTTTCCATGGTGTAATGGGACATTTTTAAAACATATTTTCCTTGCATGGAAATTGTTGGCAGAAATTTCCTATCTTAAGGAAAATTGTCAAATGTTTGCTTGAGTTGGAAAATTTCTAATGTTCCTTGGGGGTTTTGTGAAATCTGAGCGGGGGAGACACTTTGGGGATGTGGACAAAATGTCTCCATTATGTTCCCTTTTTCTGTGTTTTGAAGGGATGTCCTAGGATGCCCCCTCTACATGGGAGACGTATTCTAGGAATGTTTGTCAAAGGCGGACCCCAAGTGACATCAGTGCATCCCAGATGCCCCAACGTCTTGAATATTGTGTAAAGTTGTAAACATTACATTTGTTGGCTGGTCGGACAAAGTAGTTATTTTTGCATTCTCCTGCAGATTGTGTTGAGTGTTCATGTCATTGAGGATCCATGAATATTCACTTCCAATGGAAGGAGGTGTCCATTCTTGTGGCTGGTTGTCCATAATAGACCTTTTCTCCACAAATTTTGTCAAAATTTGATGTCGACTGAGTTGGTGGGGAGGATGGATTAATAGGGTTAAGACTAACATTAGCTAGGCTATTAAATTTTTTATTTTGAACAAATGATTTCTAATGTCCCCAATTGGACAGCTCTATGAAATGGGTGATTTATCAAGCATGTGCAAGCTGAAACAGTAATCAAATTTGAAATGTAGATGCTGAACCCTAGGTGATCATCACTAATACAATATTCCAAAACCTTTGCAAATCAATTATGCAACTTCAAACAATAATTTCAAACCCTCACAATGCTGAGATACACTTTTTAGTGCAACATGAACAATGAATGTGAGTAATTTGTGTCAAAAGTACGACTGGACTAACACCTTAGGTTGCCAAATATACTCAGAAATAATCATAACAGCAATAGGAAACCACTGAAATTGATTTTTATTCAATTGTAGCAGCTGGAAACAGGGTGCAATGTTGATGAAATGATGCTGGAAACAATTTGCAGACTTTCTACAGTGATGAATTCCAATTACAACAAATATAATGACTGAAAATGATGATGATACGGCTACCAAAAGCTTAGAAACCCTTGAAAAATGATTTTTGGTGGTTGTTAAGAGGCTGCAACAGCTGGAAATGGTGATAGTGGTCCCTTTCCAAGTATGGCACTCATTTTTTAGGGCTGGAAAAGATTGGTCCAGCACTCCACAAGACTGGAAAAGGTATTGAAGTAGTTGATATGAGTCAAAATGGCCTCAAAAAGACTGAAAAATGTAATGTTGCCATTGGAGTGTGAAAATACTGATCGCTTATGGTGATTTCCCAAATACTTGTTTATAAATGCTAAAAATTATATATGGAAATGGAAATTCTATACAATGTTGATAATTTATGATAATTTTTAGCTATGTTATTGGGTCAGGTTCTAGTTTAGTGATGAGAGTATCATGGGATCGGCTAGGGTGCATCCCTACTGCCTTGGCGGTGTACTCATAGGGAACTCAGGGCAGGAGGGACGTGGCCTTGCTATTCTCGGGCACTCCCAAGTGCTCCTGTAGCCAACATGCTAGTTTACAAACATAAATAACATAAAAAATGAAAAGGAAAAACAGTTTTTAAATATTGAAACATTAGAAAAAACACTAAAAAGTGTCTAAAACCTAAAACACACCCATTATGTTTGTTGTTTGATAAACACAAACCTATTTCACACAAACTCATGCTTTTTATGCACAAAGGGTATCTATTCATCTTAGGTAAGTAGTTTAACAAATTCTTTTAGTTTTTAGTTGAATATTTTAAAGTTAAAAACAAATTCAAATTTTTTGAGAAAAAAACAAGTTTCAAGGTTTTTCAGCATGTTTTTTGGTGTTATTTTTGAACTTTTATTAGTTTACACATATTGTAAGGTCGCATTTCTAATTTTGATTTTAATTTAAAATTTTGTAATTTCTTTTAACAAGAAGTTGCAATCTATTTGGAATGACCATTAGTTCAAGTTTAGTGGGCTTTGAGACGAGTAAATAATTTAAATATGATCAAGCATCTCCTTAATGGAAATATTTTAGAATGCTTGAACAACTTCTAGGAGGTAAGCCTTTTATTTCGAATTGTAATCAATGCGAGGTCCAATTTAAGAGTTCATATAGTTGAGTGAAAGGTCACTTATGTGCTATAAGTAGGCATAGAATTAGAATATGTGAAAGGTGAAATAAGACGGGGTTGTCAAAAGGAAAGATTATGGCATTCATTAGAGGATAAGAAGAAGCTAGTGCTATGAGTGAGAGAGCAAAATTAAAATTTCATCCTTTAGCAAAGAACACATCATTGAGGCTAGATTGTCCTTTAATAATGGCCTTCCAACATCCTTTCTTGGAGACTCTCTATACAAGAAAAAAATCCCTCTCCTTTTTGCAAAAGAGGACAATTGGTTAAGGCATTTTAAAATGAAACAGGAGACATTGTAGATGAAAAAATTGCATGTTGTATTTATGCCAATGGTCTTCCTTTCAATTTGGTGAGATCACCATATTGGCAATAAATGGTGGTGGAAATTAGTACATACATTTCGTTTACACAAATCTTGGGTATGAAAAGGTGTGCCCCACTTTATTTGTAACAACCCAACCCTTCAGTAAAATTAAAATTTTCATAATTTACATCCTACAAGTATGTAAACGTATTAACATGACATCGCAATAAATTTTTTTCCTTTTCTTTATTGATAATACATGAACATGTTGCCATATCAATTTACAATAAAGATTCCATCTCAATATAATAACTTCACAAGTACATGAAACAAGAATACATACCTTAACTAACATAGCTCCAATGAGCTTTAGAACAAATAGTTGTAAGAAGGTCCAGGAGTCCGTCCTTTCAAATCTTGGTACATCGGCCACTTGTTGTGGAGGATAAACATCACTCAGGCGCTTTTCCGCCAACCACAGACTTATAATGCGGTCCCCCGCACACCTATCGTTAGATAGATGGCCCTCCCTTCGAAGAAGAGATTGGTAGGGTATCCTTTAACGATTACCAACTGAGCATAGTGCTGTGTTCCTACATAACTAGGTCCTGTGCATACGACATCTCTTGAACTAGTATGTACTTCGGGATCACAATGAACTGACAGTGTAGTCTCAACGAACTCACATCTAAGTGGAAGTTGTACATTTCACTACTTTGGCCAAAGTATTCTCATTCAGTACTTCGAATGAAGGTCATCTATCATAAACACTACTCAGGGCCGATTTGCATTAAGGCTTTCTTACACTACGCGTAGGTTGGTCTATTCGGGGTAGTCCGTACCCTAGACGTCCTACATCAAGCTATCTACTAGAAAGGAGGACAGCTTAACAAGTACTCACAATTATCTCTCCTAAACTGGACATCTTCATCCTAGGAGTTTCATTAACTTGACTAAGTTAATCTACTAACTTGTTGTGATCGGTACCTTATTAAACAACCTCATTTCTTCCCTAGTATTTAATAGCTACTTGAAAACATACACTCCTTATATGGAGTTCATAGCAATTCACTCCTTAATGCATCTATGATCCTAGTGCAATTCGTACACTAATGCAAGTAGGTGCAAACAATAGTAAACATGCCATACTATTTTTCAAATCACAAATTGCTTCTTGTTCATAGAATTTAAAATCAATTCCTAATCAGAGTTTATTCTTTCAGAATTACATTTAGAAAACCGTTCTAAAATATGAAGAATAGAACTAATTACCACTTCCTATCCTTGTACATTCAAAAGATATGATTTCAGACTTTTATTTAGAAACTCGTCCAAAAGACTGAAAGAAGAATAGCATGCATATTTAAATTCAGATTTGTATTTAGAATTTCTAGAATATGAAGAAGAATAGCATGCCTGGTATATGCTTTTCCCAAAAGTTGCTAAACTCAGGTATTTCGCACAACACTTTCAACACTTCGAATTAGCTTGGCAAAATCCTCTTTCCAATTTTTGCCTTTCTCACACAAAAATTCCTCTTCAATTTCACTAAACTTCACTTACTATTTTCTCTAAACTTCTCACTCAGAATTGTGTAATTCAATTGGTAAAGATACAACTGAATAGAGGAATAAAAACTCAGAAGAAACAATGGTGAAGATTTGGTAATTCACAGCTCTTGGGAAATTATAAATCACTCTCAGAAATATAGAAATATCACAGTTGAGATAAAACCTCTCACTCACAGCAAAAGAAGATCACTCAAAAAATACTTTGAAACTCTAAAAATGAGAGCAAAATCGAATTCCAAACTATGTGAAGTAGAATGAGCTGAGTGGCTCTTATATAAGCTTCCAGCTTCAACCAATTCCCTCCTCTATAGGCGTCCAAGTTGCCAGCAGGGTTTTTGAATGATTCAAACCTGAAATGTGGCAACCCTAGAGAAGATTCAACCTCTTTTTTGTGACAACAGATGAAGAATGGTTCAATTTGCACATGATAAAATCCCTAAATTTAACACCTACAGGAAATGGCGTGATTCAATAGGTATAGATAAATGATGATAAATGCAGAGAAAAAGTCCCTTGTTCCATGGCGTCCACACTTCCTACTTCCCAGGCTGCAGTCGACACCATTCAAGCAGCTCTTCATTGCTGGTCTTGGTCGCGCGCTTCTACAGGCGTGTTTCATTTTCACCGGAAAATCTTCATTTCCCTTTTATTTTCTTTTCCTATAGTTTCCTTATAGTTTGAAATGAAATATTTTAAGCATGGCGTGATTTGCCAAGGCCATTCAATTCATTTAAAAGACATAATATTTTATTTCATGGAGTAAATCGATTTCCATAGTTTCAAGGAAATATTTATCCTTGACAAAATAACGTCTATCTAGTTCCTTCTCCAACTTTGGATGAAATTTTCTACTTGGTGGCCAACTTAGATGTATAACATTGAACACCCTACTATGTTTTCCCAACAAAGTAGACCAAATACGATGAAGTTTCTTACCTATGGAGGAAGCCATCCTCTTAGTTGTTTAATTCCATTGTTCAGTCTCCAACAAAATGTAAGGGTTCTCCTAGACCCATGACATAGAAGTTATTGCTCACCTTGTGTCTCCCTAAAGTGATGACAAACTGTTATGCTTTGTTGGTGCAAGGAAAGGTGAAGCCATCTTGAAGTCTTCCATCTACTATGCATTCTTCTTCATACATGCAAGGGTGTCTAGTTATTCCTCACCTTGTGTCTCCTAGAAGTGATGGCAAACTGTTGTGCTTTTTGGTGCAAGGAAAGGTGAAGCCATCTTGAAGTCTTTCATCTACTATGCAATCTTCTTCATACATGCAAGGGTGGCTAACTTGTTTGTAGATTGATTCCAAAAACACCACACAATGCTCAGAGAAACTTAGATATTAATATGACATTTTCCTTGCTTACCGATTTTCAATATGTAGTGTACCACCTCTGGTAGGATATTTAATTTTGAAATCCTGCCTGTTGTTTGCTTGTGGTTTTTTGTTTTTGTTTGATATATTTGCAATGTTTGATACAGCAATATAATGCAGCAAAATAGAAGATGTTGCAATAATAATTTTTTAACTAAAAACTGAAATTGCATTGGGAAAACACAGCTGAAAATTCCATATTTTTATACTAGTTTAAATATTCAATATTTTCACAATATATTGACAACCTAGTTCATAAAATAACTCCTATTATCTAGGAGTTACAATTCATGAACTCATAGGTAAACTTGCCTTGAAACCCTCTGAAAATGGTTGTCAGGAAGAAGTGTAAAGTTTGCAGCAGTCATACAGCAGAGATATGATCAGCAGCTGAGATACCTTTGAATTTAAGCAATGATCTCCTCAAACCCCTTCAGATTTTAGATGATAGATGCATCAAATGTGTATACTTATGATTCCCACATGGCTGTATAGACGAATGATAGCAGCAATAAATCATTCACAGCAGATATCTCTGAACTTAGATGATTAATCTCCAAAACCTTGAACAATCTTTGAAGATAATCACTTTCAGATTTGCATAAACTCCATTGATGCTCAGTTGTGACCTCTGTATGAAGCCACCAGCACAATCGAAGAGATGCTACGTTCTCCAAGATTGAATTTACAGCGAAACCCTAGGTTTCTTCCTCAAAGCCAAAGCTTCTTTAGAATAGACAAAATGTTGAATAATTCAAGAATGAATGATAAGAGCTTGGGTTGATGCTTTATATACTTTTTTTCCAAGAAGAGGTCAATCCTCTAGAAAGCTCTTTTAATTATTTAAAAATGATATTTAAATATGCACTTTATAACTTTAATAAATGCTTTGATAAATAGGAGCTCAAATAATAATAATATTTAATGTACTTTAAGTGACCTTTTTGAGGGTCATGGCCCCATTGGACATAAAGTTATAATATAACTTTATAATTGCACTTTACAAATAATTGTTAATAAAGCAATCACTTTATTAATAATTATTTATAAAGTGCAATTATAACCATTATTTCTCAATTCCGTCTGAACCTAGGAGTTAACCATTGTATCCACTGTGCATCTAACTGCCTTACTAAAAGTAGTAAGGGTCCCTCTCTAACATCCATTGACTTACTATAAATAGTAAGGCCCTCAAACATAACTAGAAACCCCTGAATATCAATGCCTTAGAACAAATGAAGGATATGGGGAGATAAACACTTACAATTGCCACCTGAAGAGCTCCATAACGCCCAAATTGGACCCTCTAATCCACCACACTAGCCTATGAGGGTCAAATAATAGGCTAATCTACCAAAACCGAGAACAAGCCAAAAAGGG
Source organism: Sequoia sempervirens (assembly GCA_007258455.2). NCBI lineage: Eukaryota > Viridiplantae > Streptophyta > Pinopsida > Cupressales > Cupressaceae > Sequoia > Sequoia sempervirens. The sequence continues at coordinate 43,825 of VDFB02319934.1, forward strand.
GGCATTACACAATATCGGGCATTTCATTGTTCTTGCCAACGTGATTAAATCTTAGTCTATATTGTGCATCATAAACTTGTCTTCAAGAGAAGAACTTAATTTTGAGGAGTTACCCATGAATTTTGAGCATGGAACCTTCATAACTTGGTTAGAATCCACCATATATTCTATATGATTCTTCATGAGTCTAATTTTAATCCAAATTCATGGAGTGAGGGACTCCTTGGGAATATTGATATTTATCTCACCAAAACCCTTACCCTTCTTGAACCTTGAATTGTCACCCATATCCCATATGCACAAATAATTTTGACTTTGAGTTAAGGAATCTACATATGCTATGTTGTGATTTATATCATTTACTCTTTTACCCTTATTAGCATGCTTCCCATGATGAACAAAATCATGTAATGACATAGTATGAAGTAATAATGTTGTGCTAATATCATTACTTTCACATTTTAAATTGTAATCATAGGAATGATTGAAATGCTTACCTTTTCCTTCCTTGATGTGGTTAAATAGATTAATTTATTCTCGTCCTAAATGGATAAAAGAATCAATCACTCCAACTTGAAACCCCAAGACTATTTTCTTTGACATATCCTTCTGAGGTTCACATGCATTATGTAGAATTATAGCAAGTTGTTGACTAAACACTTGCTTTTCATGATCCATGCGAGCAATCTTTTTCTTAATTTTATGTAGGTGTTGTTTTGCTTGAGTGGCTATCAACTTAGCTTCCTTTGCCTCCTTTGCTATAATGTCCCCTCCTAGCCTCTGAGCAGTGGAGATGTCCTTCAGCTTATTCCAGAGTTCCTGTAGGCTAAATGGAGTTGGTAAGGGAACTCAGTGCCAGTCCTTTTTGTGGAGGTTTTCAGTGTTTCAGGCGGGACTTTCTAATTTTAGCAAGGGGTCAATT
>VDFB02319935.1:0-20747 GCA_007258455.2 Sequoia sempervirens
GAGTAGGAGTTGTTGAAACATAAATTTTTCAAATAATTTTATTTTTTTAGTAAATTGGCCTTAAAGTGGTGCTACATATGCATTTAGCCAACAATTTTAGTTGGAAAAGTTGTGGACATATTTAACTTATCTAGAATGAATCTTACTAGATCATATGTTTGACCAAAATTGATTTTTAGTTATAAATACTAAAATTCACTTATTGTTGATAAGTTGGTAGAAGTGTGACACAACTTTGTACTTTTACCCTCTGAGACAACATTCATCCCTATATTGCAAATATGTATGTATGTGAAATCAAATGGAGACAACATTCATATATACTCCTTCCTATGTTTATTCTTTTCATAAGATAGTTGCTATTTTTTTTTAGGTCTATACTTAAACTTCTCCACCAAAATTTATTGGTACTTTGCATGGTTTGGCCCATGTCCATTCATAAAAAATTGTCAGAACATTTGACAAAAGAATAGGTACATATGTTTCAATTACAATTGCAGTTTTCCTGTTCGAGAGAAGCATTGTGCATTTATTCAAATTGCTCTTGTTAACTAAAACATGTGGTACCTATTCTTGTGTGAAGTAATTGTCTCAGGCTGAGTATTTTCAAGTTGTTTTTGTTAAAAAAATAAGGAAAAACATCCAAAACATATGTGAAATTAGATGTAGCCAACATTCATATATAGTACTTCCTATTATGCATGCAAGGAATGCAATGCATATATACATAATAACAATTTAAAAAAATATATACTGATATATATATATATTACAACCATTTCCACTACACAAAAACCATACAACAATTAATGTTGATTCTAGCTGGTATTTAATTTCGTTGGCCTTGTCTATTGATGTGTCAAACACTTTTAATATAAAAAATAAAAAAATCCACCACCTTTTTTCCGACTGGGAGCTAGATACCAGAAGGATAAAAACTAGGAAGGCTAACAAAAATTTCAGCCAAAGTGCACACAAGTGCAAAAATGTACATATATATAAGTTTACATCTATCTATATATTTATATTGTCTACATCTAATCCCACATACATACATTTCTACACATACTTTTTGTGTGTTTATATATCCAAGCAATAGATATCTACATATGCATCCAAAGCATGCAATCCAAATATATGCAATCGCAAAACAAAATATATAGCGATATATATGTACCTGAAGTTAGATGCAACTTTTTAGTTATTAATTCTTTGAGCGTCAAAAAGGAATTCTTAGAATGATAGTTTGTATATTAACTTTAATATGAAACATTGATCTAACCATTGAACACAGTGGTAGATAATGCATGTTCTTGCTCGGGGGTTTGGTGAGAGCCTATGAGGCTCCATGACCCAATATGGTAGGGTGGAGAGAAGGCCTTCTTTTGTTGTGCCTCATTTCATTTTCCCTATGTGCACATATGTACATATATATAATTTTCCATCCATCTATATATGTATATTGTCTACATCTAATGCCACATACATACATTTCTACACATACTTTTTGTGTGTATATATTTCCAAGCAACAGATTCCTACATATGCATCCAATGCATGATGCCAGTTGGTAGGGCTTGGAGCTTCAACATTAATTGTTATATGGTATCCGTATAGTGGCAATGGTTGTAATAACACCTGCCATTTAAAACTTGAGAAAACATATTCCTTTCCCACAAAAAAAATTCCATTTATGATTTTCCCTTTTATAACCATTGCAGATTGTGGTTTATGTGATTATGGAGGACAACCACACACCATTGTCATGTGCTTGTGAGAGGACAAACAATTTTTTGGTTGCATCACATTGTTTATCCCTACAAGCACATGACAATGGTGTATGTTGCTCCATTCAACATAACCATTTTCAATGTTATGGTAGGTGTCCGATGTGTATGTTTGTGAGATTACATGTGTGTGAGGCTCCATGCGATGTTTGTGATATTAGATGCACACACCATTCATATGTATGATAGGTTGTATATTAAGTGTAATATTAAAAATTGATCTCAACATTGATTATAGTGCTAGAAAATTTATGTTCTTGCTCGGGGGTTTGTTGGGAGCCCTCAAGGCTCCATGATGCAATATGGTAGGAGGGAGAGCAAGCCTTCTTTTAGTGTGTTTGATTTTATTTTCCCTATGTGCAGATATCTATGTATGTGAAATTAGATGTAGTCAATGTTTATATATAGTCTTGCCTATTATGCATGCAAGGAATGCAATGCATATATATATACTTACAAAACAAAATCTATACAAAAATATATGTTTCTCAAGTTAGATGTACTTTTTTGGAGTTTTTGTTGGTTGGACATCTGTTTTGTTTTCCCTTTTTACCAATGTCCATCCCATCAAAATAACTTTTGTTTCTGATCCTGTTGCTTTGCTGCTTATAGAAGTGGTTATACATTGAGACAACATGCTCTATTTTTTAATCTTTCACCAAAAAAGTTTATATGTGGACATGTATGTATGTGAAATTACTTACAAACAACATTCATATACATCTACATTTAAACTTGTTGATATATATATATCTTTGCAACTTGTGCTTTCCTTGCTTCCTATCCATCACACCCATATGCACCTATTTTTATAACTTTTCCTCTTGGTTCTTGTTGTCTATCATGCTACTAAACAATTGTGATGTTTTGAGTTGGCAAGTAATCTCTTTAGTTATACCATTGTCCTTTAAGTTGGTGTTTGCAAGCACTTTATATTTTCCTCATATTACATGGTTGTAGGCTCCTCAACCTTGTTCAAGTTCTAGTCCTACATCAAGTGTGGACCAAGAAAAGGCAGCAAAATTCCAAAGAAACCAACTCTATTATGTGCAACATAGAGACTAGATTTGTGAAAGTCGTCAGGCCAAATACTTGCAACAAAGAGCCGCCATAGTTCATCCTTGCTTGGACCTGCCTGATCAAGAGGCAACACCACAATTGTTGCTAAGCTTGTTGGAAACACATGTTGGCTTCTATAGTCCTGCACCCTCCATCCCTTGGCAGCTTGCACACAACCTTCCTAGTGAAGGTGCCTCAACAATGGGTGTCTATGGATCTCAGCACAGCCTTGACGGGCATGGATTTTCATCTGCGTCATCATCCCATCACCATTTAAATAGTTTTTTTGGAGATTCTTTTTGTGTTGCAATGTAGTCCTTACGCTAATGCATTGATGCTATGTCTGATTTGAAAGTTTGTAGTGTTTGCAAGGAAAGCTATGTTGGCATGAAAGCATGAGCATCCAACCCAGATGTCATTTGTTTGCATTGTGATTATAAAAAAATGAATCCATCGATTCAATTCAATGAAAAAAATGGACCCAAGACCACAACCTTTTTTCCTTACAAAGTTGACTCAGGTTGAAGAAATGCTTATAGCTAGAGTTGCTCCAGTTTTTCAAGTGACCCATGCTAGAGGAGGCTAATATAAATATAGTGGCCATACTATAAGCTTCCCTCAAGACATCACAACCATTGTAACTTTTTTTCCACGTCGCCTACATGATGTTGAAGTGGTGATTGTTTGAAGAACTATCATTCAGGGAATGAAATATGATTGGTATGTTGACAAACATAATGTCATGGCTGCATTGATATACAAAATTGAAAATGATCCATACTATAGTGATGTTGCAATTGATTGTGGTGCTTTAAATTTGTTGTCTGCTACAAGTACTGGCATCTCCAATCTTTTGCACACAATGAAATAACCAATACAGAACATAGCTAAACTAGTGGCAACTTCAAAAATTGTTGCTGATGAGGAAGCTGAGCTTGAGGACTCATCATCATTTATTCCATTAATGCCCAACCTTCCCCAAAATTGTAGGCAATCAGAGATACCTTGCAAATTGAAGACATTAGTCAAGATACTTTAGCTTGGCCTGAGATAAATTCTAACCCTATCAATGAATACAATACAAAAGGGTTATTATGCATGAATTTTCCAACATTGTTCCCCACTGGAACAATGATGCCCCTATAGTTGAGAAGCATACAAATTCACTTACATGAATATGTATTACACTTGATGAGACACTATGATAATAGATTTGGAAGGCTTGTCATATTTAGATATTACCTTTATAATTTAATAATGATACATCGAAGCTAGTAGTTAGCTTCTATTTTCATGAAAATAAACTTAGAAGAAAGGATCCCAAAGTCTATGGTTGCAATACGACAACTGCTTCGTGATGCACTAGACACCCAAAAAGAAAACCAACTCATTTTCTTTAGTGCATCTTAATGAGGGACCTACTCATATTGGGGCAAGTGCCAGAAAGAGCTCACCACAATGATCTACCAGCTTGGGACATCGACTCTCTTTTTCACTTTGAGCTTCGCAGACAAAAAATAGTCTGATTTGCACAAGGTACTTGATCTTGGTACTCAATCACATATGCCATACTCCCGAAGATGCTTGATGGATAATGTTCTCTAGAACCCGCATATAACAACCTTGTACATGCACTTACGGTTAACTATTTTTTGTGACGAGGTTATTGAGAGGCTTTTCCATATAAAGGATTACTGGTATATGTATGAATGGCAACATTGTAGATCAACACATTTCCATGGTTTCTTGTGGCTTCTATGTGCCTCGAATATGGACATGCTTGACTGGTCCAACCCACACAAAGTTCATCAGGAAAAAAGCTTCTTTGATCACTATATTTCAGCATGGAATCCTCGTTCCCTAGAATAACTAATATCAAGAGTCCACCACTCTTCTTTGGAGGACCCGTTCACAAATTTCTTGCATGGACCCAATGGTGGATTACGAATAGCCGGTGAACACGGTGCAGAGGCATACCAAATGTACTCAGTACACATGCCTTAGGAAAAAAGGCCAGCAATTACAATGTCGCTACAAAGCTCCATCGAATGCACAACCATCATCAACATTGGAAATTGACAATGAATCAAAAAAATCCTATAAGCTAGCAAGAAATTATGAGTTCCTTAATATCCACAACCCTGAGATGCTTGCGATCTAGTGAGAAAACGTTGATTGCTAGCCAGTCTTGTCAAGACAAATTGTGCTAAACTACATTTCCAAATATGCATCAAAGTTTGAAAAAAAGTCTGAAAGCTATATTGATATCTTGTAGAGGCTTGCAAATACAAATTCATTTGGGGATAAAGTGTTGCTTTCCTATCAAAATTTCATTATGAACTTGGTTGCAGATTGTGACATTGGTGCACAAGAAACATGCCATATGCTGCAAAAGTTGCCCCTTGTCATGTCAAGCTGACATTTCCTATCTTTGAATGTGAGTAGGAAAACATTCCACTGTTTGAAAATAGCTGATAATGGTGAAGAGCCTATAAGTAGTTATATTCATTGTTACATGTAAAGACCAGTTGAGATGGACACTATATCCCTTATTCAATCTACACAATTGTATACACATCAAAAAAATTGCAAAGGCAGGGGTTAGCGTTTCAAGCACACCCTACTGTCATCATTGTTTACTTGTTATTCAAGTTTTCCCCTCCTGAACATTGTGATACCTTTGAAACATTTTGTTGGTCATAATTGTTGCTATACAAGCCTTTTCAAAATGTTGAAACAGATATAGGCCTCACCAGAGATAGTATAACATAGAACTAGAGGCCATTTCATGTTGTTGGCTATCACCCTTGGCATTTCAGTAGAGTTATTGCTCCCCCCACCAGTCAGGAAGAAGGTGATAGTGATACCAACAACACTCAGTATCTGCCTTCCATAGATGAATACAAATGGGAATTTCTTTCTCACGTTGGTGCTACAAACAGTGTCTGCTTCGACTAGCTACAACTATTAGGTAGACATGACTTCGATTTAAATCACATGTGGGACACACACCATATTCCTGAGAATCTACATAACATTTCTATAGAGTTCATCTCAATAAGAAAATTGCATACAATTGAAGATAGTCTTTGCCCACCTACTACAACTGCACTTTGTGATTAGCTAGATCTCCTAAGCAAAAGCTTGCTCTAAATATCATTGAACAACACCATCTTGACCCATCTTCATCATCACCATTGCATATGATTATTCAAGGTACTACATGTATAGGTAAATCATTTCTTATAGACAACATCTAGAGAACACTAAATACATTGCCAAATTAGAGAATGAATCCTTTTCTTGCTTTGGCGCCAACGGGGGTGGCCGCTTACAATACATGTTCCTCTATAGTGCATGCAAATTTTTGGATACCAATTAGAGATATGAATCCATTGAAAGGACAACCATTGACCATATTTTAAGAGGACTTCAACATATTAAGTACATCTTAATTGATGAAATGAGCTTCTTGGGACCCAAGTTGTTACTCAAAATAGATAGTCGATTGCAGCAAGCATTTCTTGCTAGGAATATGCAACCATTTGGTGGTGCCTCTGTTATACTTGTGGGTGATCTCGCATAGTTGCCACCTATTTTGGACAGGCCTATATACGCTTCTCACTCCACAACCTTACCTCTTTGGCACACTTTTAATGTTGTTGTCATGCTTGACACAGTCTTCCTCCAACATGGATAGTCCAATGCACAACAAGAGTTCTGTAGACTCCTTTTGAATATTAGAAATTCTTAGGAATCTCAAGCTGATTGGAAAAATCCTATGAATCGAACAAATTCCATGCTTTCAGCTAAACAAAACCAAGATTTTGATGCATCTATTCTCTTATTCCCAACAAATAGGTTGGTTTCCTTGCATAATAGAAAAGTGCTTCAACAGTTAAATGTTCCCATTGCAATTAGTATTGTTGAAACTACTTAGCGAAACACACCTGATTATGGAAATGATGAGCAACTTCAAGCAGAGCTCTTACTTACAATTGGCGAACAAGTAATGTTAACAACAAATCTTTAGGTGGTAGCTACCCTAGTCAATGGATCATTGGGTTTTGTCAAGTCTATTGTATATGATAGGGGTGCTAAACCACCTCAACCACCTTAATATTTTGTTGTCCAATTACCAAACTACATTGGACTAGAATGAGATCAAGAAAACCCAAAAGCCATCCCCATTCCCCTGATCACATGGGGCAGCCGAACATAACTCCCCTTGACAATGGCTTGAGCAATAAAAATACATAAATTTCAAGGCTTGACACTGGAGAAAGCTACAATAGATATTGGAACTAAAGAAAGACAAGGAATAATGTTCACAACTCTTTCCTGTGTAAAATTAGCTACAGGAATACGTATAGATCTACCTTTCTCTTTTGATAGATACTCTAGATTACATGCCAACAAATACAATGCACTTTGAATCAAAGAAGAGGATCGCCTCCAACAATTGTGTGCATTTCCATCATGATGAAATGTTTGTATTCTTTTCAGTAACTATAGCACTTCTCCTTTCCCTCTTCATGTCAATGCATATAGAATTTCCACCATTTCTAATTTCACTTCCTTGTCATTCCCTGCATAGTACAGTTGTAATCACTCCTGCCAAGCTAGCCAAAGTTTTTCTTCTATGGTGATTAATAAGAGAAGTTGTTGTTCAATTCTTGCATTATGCTTCTCCTCTCCTCCAATGAAAAACCTGAATTCCTTCCTCTTCTTTGGTCGACCATATAACATTTATATTTGATTTTTCTCTAAATTCCTTCCTCTTCTTTGGTCAATGATGCCACTACCGATGCTCTTGCCTTTGAACCGTTTGTGTCTAACTATATCTTATTGGAACCATTTTAGATTGCAAACATTCTCAACTATAACTACAGATCTCCACAATGCTAAATAGCTTCATGATCACATGTTCGACATGGTGTACGAGTTGCAACTACATTCCATTTATATACAAGGTATGGCTATATGTCCTTTATTCCATTTCTTATTTCACAATTGCATCTCAAATTATTTATAATAAATGATACAACTGTATATACTTTTAAAAATGTATAACATTGATTTTAACTCAACAAAATTCTTAGGTGCCGAAACAAAATTATATGGGAGTTATAATCGTAAACATACTGCATCCCATTGCATGCACAAGGTATGCCTACATCTTATTTATTTGATCTCTTCTATTGTAGGTGCATTACATATTAATTGTTATAAATTATAGAACTATTTATATTTCCTAATTTAGATATTGTCTACCAATGACACATTGTGTTCATCACACTAAACTTCACATTTCCTTGTGTGTAACTATATTTGACTAAAGGGTAATGCGTGGATCATCATGGAAAAATAGGCCCTTAAGTCGCAAAAGATCAAAAATCGAGTTAGGCAACTTGACGAAAATTTGAATAAGTTATCTATATTATTTAAAAAATATGTAAGAATAGAATCTGTAGCAAATTGAATGTAGTTTCTAAACTACTAGGTTTATTTAAAAGAAAAAAATCTATCTCTCGTAAAATTTGAAATGTCAATGCAGAGTACTTAAATTCGTGGAAAATAAGTAGGTGTCCTGTCCACCACCCTAACCACAATAAAATGATAATATTTTTAATAATATTTTAGATATAAGTATAGGACTCATGTCCCGATGTGATGCATATTTTTGTAATTTTTTCCAAGTAAATAATTAAATATGATTTTTTATTACAACTTTTAAAATATAAAACTGCAGATGTCTAACCACCATAACTTGGTCAAAACTTCATGAAATTCAATTTTATTTTTTTTAATCTTATAGTATGTGAAGCATAGAATGTGATGCATGTTTTGATTCAAAAATGTGATACCGCTTTGAAAGCTCTAGATGTTTTTCAATCAAAATTTATCAATTAGACTTTAGTTGTAATTCAAATAGAAAATGAATAATTTTAATTATTTATTAAATTCAAAGTAAAGCATAATTTATATTGGTGGAAAGCTGAGAATCTCCTTTAAAAACCCTTTTTGTTTCATCAATTTTGAGTAAAAAAGTCACCACCACATACCCTACACATACCCATCATATCACCACTTTTTGGCCCATCATGATCTTACACATACCCTGAAACCATTTTAGATTGCAAACGTTCTCACTTGTAACTACAGATCTCAAAAATGCTAAATAACTTCATGATCGCATGTTTGGAATGGTGTACGAGCTACAACTACATTCCGTTTATATACAAGGTAAGGCTATATGTCCTTTATTCCAACTCTTATTTCACAACTATATCTCAAATTCTTTGTCATAAATGATACAACTATATATACTTTTAAAAATGTATAACACTAATTTCAACTCAACAAAGTTATTAGGTGCTGAAATAGAATTATATGGGTGTTATAATCGTAAACATATTGCATCTCATTGCATGTGCATAAGGTATGCCTACATCTTATTTATTTGATCTCTATTGAAAGTGTTGAAAATGGAGGTAACTATGTAGCTTAAAAGTTGTAAAATATGTGATCAGAGATCCATTAAGTGTACCTTTACAAATTCTTTGTGGATGATTATTTGTTTAGATTCATTTTACCAATTGTAGAAGTAGATAGAAGATTGTAGAAGAATAAGACTGTAATATAGAAGTGACACAACATATACATAGAGAAACCTTTTCGAAAAAATCAACCACCAAAATCAATAGTGCTTGTATTATTTAACCTTAGAACAATATTACAATAACACTATATCAATCCTTGATTGAGATGCTTCTTTTTCCTTCAACAATTCTTCTTCACAACCTGCAATAAACTCTTGATAAAACTCTCTTCAACTTTCTGCAATTAATAGACAATAATGAGCCTTGAAAACTCAAAGAGTTTCAATTACAAAGCACAAAGCTTCCTCTCAAAAACCTATGCCTATTATTTGCAAGTAGAGTTTCAATGTGTAACAAGAAGTCAAATCCAATATCTCCTCAATTTAGGCGCCCCAAACTAAACTCCTTAACTGATCGTTGGTCAAGAAAATATCTTCCAAGCTTCTCCTCAAAGTTACCCAAGAATGGGCCCACTTAACTCAGCCTTGTAAATATCTTCTCATGCAAAAGTGTTAACTCCAAGATGCCAACTTGGGTGCCCAAGGTGGGTCCAAGCAATCTTTGTTAACTGAAACATATCTCTCCACCATTCATGCAAACATGACATGATTGATCATCCCCACTTAACTGAATGCATCACCTATTATCTATCATGCACTTGAAGATAACTGAACCATAATTGAATTGAACTAAACTCCACTCATGTGAATATCAATTCCTAACTTCTAGGATCTTTACATGCATTATTTGAAGTGTTACCTTTCCTCCAAATAGTTAATCAACTCAAGGTGGGTTCCACCTTCCATGTGGTGCCCCATGTGCTCCTATTTTGTAGGAGCTCTTCTTGGGCATCCCCACATGTTCCTATCATTTAGAATTAATTACAAATGTCAATTTACATGTTCATTTCATTCAAATTTAATCTCTTTCTAATCCTAGTGTTGGGGAACACTTTCCAAGGACTTAGGAGATACATGAAATATGTTTAGGATTGCAATTAAATGGCATTCTATTCCCAACAGTAGGTTTATTACATATTATTTGTGATAAATTATACAACTATTTATATTTGCTAGTTTAGATATTGTCTACCAATGACACATGTTCATTGCACTAAACTTCACATTTTCCTTTGATTTTAGTAGAACATACTCAAGAAAAACAAATTCCGTGATAAGAAGAATACTATAATGGACATAATGATAATGATCATATCATAAAAAAAGTAGCCTACAACGAGTGATTGCCAATATGGGTTGTTTATATTTGTTAAATGCTTCACACTTCCATTTGATAGAAATGTCGCTCTTCATTTATAACATTGACTATGGTTGTTCTCGATTATCATGGAATATTTTTGGGATGTCAAATAGCTTCACAATATTCTCATGTGCATATTTTTATTGAAAAACTCAATTAAAATTTATTTTCCCTTAATGGCCATTGTTTGTGTTGATTTTATCTCTTGGTTGGCAATAAACTACTTCCAAATTTTTTAAATTCCCCTTTTATGCACTAACATATTCTTTTAAAGCACCGTTTTCTTGCTTGCATATTGTTCTATATGGTCAGAATAGCAATTCTGGATTTGTCTTCAACTCCTATGCTCTCTCCCAGATTGTTGTTAGCATCCCCCTCTTTAATTCCTCCTATGCATGTACAGATCCTTGCCATTTGGTCTTCCCCTCTGCCTATCAGCTCATTGTTGCATGTCACTACATGCAACTACTAGTTGTAACACATGTGGATTATAAACATGGCAATCATGAAAGTTCAAAATTTCTTTAGAGATTATTTAGAAAGAGTAATCCTAGCTCAACATTCTATAAAAAGAAACAAGCCAATCAATAAGTAACTTCATTTTCAAATCAGTAGTCATTTGAGTCAATTTGTGTCCAAGAGAAAAGTTTTTTTTCCAAAGCGAACAAACTACTTAGATGTTTGACAACCTAATTTAAAACATTTGAAAGGTTGTAGTTTAATTGATTGAGTACAATTAATGACAACAATAATACAATATTTCACTATACCATTGATTAAACTTCAAAATTTCCAAACATATGATTGAACCAGATTCAATCATTAACCAAAAATTTATAACATCTTAAAAAATGACATCTAATCTAACATATAGAAACAAAACATATTATAATCCACTCTAAAAAGACAAGACACCTACATCTATATTCACAATGTCAACTACACGCCAAATGGTGTGGCCGTACATGCACTACATTCACATCTTACCCTTCACAAATCCAAGAGTTGGATAGATATCATATTCTCACATCATTTTGACATTGTCAATCCTCATATGACGACGACGCTTCCACAAATAACGTGCACACAACGACGCTCAAATCTTGTCTTGGTTTATATGGTAGAGCAGGCAGTTAATTAGCGTGAAACAGATGGCATCCAAATGAATGAAATGCACCCTCTTTTTCCTACACAATCCAATCTCTTTACCTTTCACATGACGTTCATTGCCAACGTATAGTTTTTGATTTGTGTATTTGGGCGGAACCTTTCTTTCCTCCCATATGTTATTGACAAGAGCGGCTTTTCCATTTGCCGACCTTATTTTTTAAATATATATATATAGTGTGCGTGCTTTAATTGTCGTCGATGCTCCAGCATACACGTAAACTTTCTATGTATTCTGTTTATTTTCTCTGATTTGCGCCTTGAAATGTTTCAGAACATCCATTACAGGAAAGTATACTGCTTGCACTAAGGTGAATAAGCTGGCATTTGTTTAATGGTTAATTGTGTCTACAAAAGTTTAGATAGAAATAGAGTTGAGACAAATGTTTCGACAAGGAAAGAGATGCGTAGGAATAGAACAAAGTTTAAAGTCGCCAGGACTTTGCGAGTCTTTCCCAGGAATAAAGAAACAAAGAAATTCCGTCGAGGTTATAGAGAGAAAAAGACAAAGCATTTCATAGCTCCAGATACAGAAACTTCTGTTGACCAGAGAACTCTCTGCGAGGAGGAGACGGAGGCTAAAAACAAATCTGGTTGGCTGTTGAACGGAGGATCGGATCTTTGCCTGTATATTGTCACCTGGAATATGAATGGCAAGGTATGATAGATGAGTTTTAAAATCCTTTAGACCAGACTAAAATATGTAGATAGCATATCAAGTTCTTAAGATTCTTACGCTTTATAATGAATTCTTCAACCTTTGTTTGATCGTCTTGGTTTATTGAATGGTTCATTAGGTGCAATAATTGTTATAAGGTTTTGTAAATAAGTATAAGTTAACCAGATTTGATATGGAGGAAAATTTCATGGTTAAGTTAGAAGAGTAGTAATTGAATGGAATGGCTCTCCACGTAATTCTGATAGTTTCATTCTTTTGGATACTAAGATGTAAGAGTGCTGAATATATTATTTATATATATATGCAATTTGAGTTTGATAAAAACTACACAATTAAATTTAGACTAGAACATCATAACTTTATGATAACTTATTTTTTTTTTAAAGGATAGCCCATCAACAATTTCACTATGCAGTTCATACATTTTGGTTCCCACTTAAGTAAAACCACGAGTCTTTTGAGTCTAGCAATTGTTTCTGAATGTTGGGTATTTATTTAACCCGAAATCTCTATTACATATGCTGATTGAGGCTCTGTCTCTACCAGGTTGCTTGTCATGACCTTCTTAATTTGTAGGAAGTAAAAGAGAGATTTGATTTTTATGTGGTGGGATTACAAGAAGCTCCGCATGGAGATATTGCTTCTATCATTCAAAAGACCCTCGGTCGTGATTACAGGTTGTTCAATGTGTTTAGCATACTTTTTTCCACAGTACAAAGCTGCATCTTTTTACAAATCTTTGTTTGATAAGCCATATTAAAATCTTGATGAATTGTTGGATGTTTTAATTTAGTATGGTTAAGGCAGCCATAATGCAATCGTTGCAACTTTACATTTTTGGAAGAAAATCTTGGGACCCTTTAATTAGAGGTAAGATTCTATGTTTGTTCATCTTGATGCATTTGATGTAATTACAGTTATAAGTTCACAAAATTTAAAGGAATTGTGGGTTGATGAAGATGTAAGAGTGGATAAAATTAGAAGCAGTGGCTTAGGTGGCGTAGTGAGACGACAGAAAGGTGCTGTAGCCATTTCCTTCGACTTCATACATACTTCTTTCATCTTCATATCCTGTTATCTTGCTGGTAAGTATATTTTGATTAAATACAAACTTTAGAGATATTATTGATTGAAAATAAGATTAAGATTAATTGTTTAAATGTTAAATTGATTAATATTTAATTAAATAATGATTGGAACTTATAATCAAGTGAAATGTTTTATCTATTGATCAATTAAACAAAATAAAAATAATAATTATATTTAATCCACTAAATCAAATTCTTTTTAAATTTAAACAAAAGATATTATATATTTAGATATTTTAAATAAAATATGTTAAATTGTTTGATACTTAATTAAATAATGATTACATCATATAATTAAATGAAATATTTTATGTACTCATTGATGAAACAAAATTAAAAGAAAAATTATATTTGATTTACTAAACCAAATTCTTTTTAAATTTAAATAAAAGATACAAAATATTTTAAATAAAATATGTTATAATTCAATTACACAATTTTTTCATCATTAATTAAAATATAATTAAAAGTAAAAACAATCATTCAGTGAGCTTTTACCTTTCCTTTTTGAATTGTTGAGATAAGTACAACCAAATTTGAGAAGAAATAGATTTTTTTTATGAATAAGTGTCACTTACTATTAATTAAAGATAATAATACACATATTCACAAAAATAGGTGGGTGGTAAGAAGGCACACTCCAAAAAGTCACATGGGCTTAGCCACTTAAATGATGAGAGTAGTGTAACAGTGGGAGGAGGGTCATTATCATCCAGTTTACTCCATACATCAGCGGGGTCCGAAGTGACCTTAGAATGATCCCATTCTTTGTCATCCTTGTCTCTATTTTCTGGTTGATTGGCAGAGATTGCCAAATCCAAACGTGGGAGTCACTTAGAAGAATTGCAATTTCATCTTTGCATCTATATTTACCTGACATTTTGTAGTGGCTAATTTGATCACTTGGTTGTGACGTTAAAATTGACCTTTACCTTTGATTGAGCTAAGACAAAATGACATATGATTGAGTAATACTTTTGAAAAAAATTATTAAGTATATTTTCTTGGATTCACTCCAAAAATCATAATTATTGAAAGAAATATAAGGAAGTGTAACTTGAAATTTATAATAGATGAGGATTGGGGCTTGAGTTTCTTTTCATATATTCAGTTAATTTATGTAGGCTAATCTTTATATTTCTGTTTGCTCTATTTCTTTATTACTATTACTTTTCTTTGGTAAATTCTAACACGGTTGTAAACTATATTTGAGTGCAGCCCATGAGAGAAATGCAGAGAAACGCAATTCTCAATACCAATGTATTAGCCAAACTATCTTTTCAGACTCAAGGAGAAGAATGCGCATAAATCCCCCCGCCACAAAAAAAGAAGCAAAGTCATAACTGTAACCTCTCTTGAAACATCTGATGTAGTGGTGTGGTTGGGTGATCTCAACTACCGAGTCGAGGGATCCAGAAGATCAGTTGGCTTTCTCATCAACCAAAATTTGCAAGAGGTAAATAACTAATTATGGTGGCAATCACATTTTTTTGTTAGAATTTAAATAAGTAATAAATAGTCTTTACTAAGGCGATTTGAAACACCTTAGTTTATTTCCAATGGTATAATAATGAAAGAAAAATAAAAGCATGTTATGGTTGCAGCTGCAAACAAAAGACCAACTTTCTCGAGAAGCAAAAAAGGGAGAAATTTTTAATGGCTTCTGCGAAGGGCCACTGTCATTTCGCCCCACTTACAAATATGACATTGGTATAGATGACTATGAAACAAGCACAAAGGTGCATAACTGCGCCATAAAATGTATTAATTAATGATGTTTTTTTTTTGTATATTAAACTATGTGATAATTTATAAGAAATTAAATGTTTAATTGCATGCAGA
The DNA here is from genome assembly GCA_007258455.2 of Sequoia sempervirens. Taxonomy (NCBI): domain Eukaryota; kingdom Viridiplantae; phylum Streptophyta; class Pinopsida; order Cupressales; family Cupressaceae; genus Sequoia; species Sequoia sempervirens. The sequence continues at coordinate 15,485 of VDFB02319935.1, forward strand.
GGAGAGTCCCATCTTGGATAGACATAATTCTATACAAAATAAATTCACAAGCCGATATCAAAGCCCACGTGGAGGAGTACGACTGTATCGACTCGATCAAGGGGTCTGATCACAGACCTGTAAAAGCAGAACTCTATATCAAATTCGTAAACCGCCTCCAAATTACGACGTCCTGCTCATGCATGCGTTAAATGGAGTCGTTTCTCAGATAAAATATTCACTGTTTGAAAATAGTTTGTTTGTATTTCCTGAAAGAAAAGAATCTGTTTACGTTACTGCACTAGAAGTTGACCTCGCGAGGAGAGAACTCAGGGATGTAAATGCAAACAAGGAGTTTCTAAACTTTTGTTCTAGTCAAAATTATAACATTTACTTTGGAGAACTTCGACAATTAATTAAATACATTGATTTGTTTTTTTCTAAACAAAAAAATACTCAAGAGCCAAAAAAAAAGTGCAATGAAAGCTCAGATTACAGTAGTCGACAAATTCAGTGGATCCATCTTCACAGTTACACCAATACAATATGTTTATTTTCCATTACCATTACCTTTGTCTACCACAATAAGGGGAGCTATTGAGAAAACAACCCAATCATAGCTCCATAACTATCTCCATCTGCCAACTTGTTCATTAGAATGAAAAAAAAAACCAAGCACATAAAATATTAGTATATTCATATTATTCTATTACTTTGAGCAACTATTAGCATACAACCCATATACACCAACACAAGAAAATCTTCCAATCCAACAATTAATGGGCTGAAAACTTACCATCACCCTCCCTACACCAATCTCATAAATAGAGTACTATGTGCTACATATGTGGGGACGTAGGAAATTACACAACCTCTCTTAAAGCCCCCAAAGCACAATTACATTTCTTAAAGTCTTCACTTATAATAGGATAGAGATTTTGATAAGATTGTCCCATCTTCTTCATCATAGTAGCAAAATAGAACATTAAATTTACCCTCAGTAGATAAATTTACCTTCAAAGCCCACTAGCTAGCTGTATGTTTGCTCAATGAAGCTTGCACAAGTTCTTACTTAGGCCATGGAAGTGTCACAATTGGCAATTGAAAAATTCATCCACTTGGTCTCTACTCCTTTGCTATTATAATAGAACAAGTAAATCTATGCAATCATGGAGAGTAAGGATGCACAACTTAAGGACTACATGACATCAAACATATTTCACCTACCCTTTGACTAGCTTCCCTAGATATTTGTAGCCTATAAATATTAATACAAATAGAGGCCTCTTTCATTAATTATTTCCCTAAATCAAATCCTATAGTTTAAGATCTTAAATATAGTCTAGTCTTACTTATGAACCAACAGAAATATATAGACACCTAAATATTTTCCTAGATATTTACCTATTATACCCTTATCCTAATTGACTACCCAGTCAAATCACAAAGTCACCTAATTTCCCCTATCTTATTAAATAATATTATTATGTAATTAAGTTGCATTTCCATCTAAACAAAAGGAAAAATAGGGGTGCTTTATGGCCTAGGTCATACAACACCACTATTCTCCAATTGTCATTCAATAATGTCCTAGCAATCCAAATTGGATTGACTATCAGCCTCAAGGGCGAGTTAGTTCTCAACAAGGAAGACCTAGGAAGGGGTTCTTTAAACTTTGAGTGGTTCACCACCAAGAAAAAGATTGGAAAAGAAAAGTAAGCATTCAACTCTCAAAACCTAATAATGCAAGCTAAATGATGAAATTATGCAACAAGTTAGGATATGTGTACCTAGGAAGTCTAGAAATGTGACGAGGATTCTAGAAATGCAAAGAAGCTGTCAAAATGTACTATGGAGGACTAAGATGTCCTTACTTTTTTATTAGTCCCACTATTGTTTTTTGAGGTAGAAGCAAAATCTTTAGATGTCGGAATAGGATCTGAAAGAATCTCTGCAAAATACCACTTGGAGGACAAAGACACCCTTGCTACCATCTTAGTCGTGATCTGAATTTCTGGAATTTCTGAAAGTGATTCTGAGGCTTGATTTCTACACTTCCTTCTTATCTAATCTTAGGTTTTGAAAATTTCAAAATTAGCCTGTAGGTGAGTTTCCGTGAAGATGACAACTTTGCTATGTAACTTTGCAACTTTGCTACTTTGCACTTCACATGATCTTCAATTTTTCAACCTAAATCTGCAATGACAAACACGTAAGAGAGGAAAAACTTGTTGATTATTAGTGAATGGGGGTTTGCCTTGGTCAAACCCCTTGTTGATAATGAAACCTTGAAATGAAATGAAATGGAGGGAAATGATGAATGAACAACATGCAATGTTACAACTCACTAAACCCTTATAACAAGGCATTACAAACTTGTGTGAAATGGCTAGCTTGGATATAGATCTTGAATCAAAGATATGCTTGATAGATATAAACTTGAATTTCTTTCTTGAATCAAAACCCTACATCACAAATGTTAGCACAAAAACACACATGATGCAAGAAGATCTTTGATATGATGCTTGAATCTTGATGATGGCTCCAAATGCTTGATGAATTTCTCTTGAATGCTTGAATACTTGAATGCTTAGAGTGCTTAGATTGCTTATATATCTTGGATATGAAAAATGAGTGAAAGGAACCTTGTATTTATACTTATCCATGCTTAGTATCCTAAAATTACACCACGACAAGCTGACATAGGAATTCATTAATTAAAGGAGGCTAAATCCTGCCAGAATTTGAAATTAAATCTTGAAAATACCTTAAGGAGGACTAAGATTCCCTGTGTGGCCTCTTAGTCTCAAGGCATGAAACTTGGGGCAGAGACTCCAAAAAGGGGCCTCTTTAAGGCACACTTGAAATCAGGGTTCCAAGACCTTTGGGGGATAAAGAAACCCTAAGTGGCATCTTATTCCCAACCCAAAAATTAGGGACACTCAGACATAATCATTATATTATCATTTATCCACTGATGTTTATCGAGATTAGCTCTCAAAAGATGTAGTTTATTAGGCTTGTGGATGCAAAATAGGACCAATTAAGACATAAATAAGGATAAATTAAGCAAGGAAGGCCCAAAAAAGTGTGAAAATGCAAGGGTATGCATTTTCCTACACTACACCATCTCACATAAACAAATAATTTTTTTAAATATTTAAACCTATTTTCCACCTCATACATGGCTAAAATAATTATATAATACTATAACTTAATTATAGCTATACTCTCTCCACTAATTCTAAGAATAAAGGATACTTAAGGACATTTATCCTCCACATCCCTCATAGTTCAAATATTCTCTCCACCAATCCCAAGAATAAAGGAGTCCTATGTATACTTGTATCGTACGTCTCTCATGATTGCAACTACTTACTAAATTTGGTAGTGCATCAGATTCTTTCACATTCCAACAACCTCCATCATAATCCTCCATCCTCTTTACAATGCTAGGGAAATCCTTTCATTCATCCTCTAACATTGATCTCTCCATCACATCTCGACCATCCATTACCTCTCCCAAAAATATGTAAATTGAGGCACATTCTCATCCATTTCATCATCACATTTTGAGCTAAGTATATGATTTAAAGATGTTTAAATTTCAAGCAAGGAGCATCCACATTCCAACCATCATTGGAGAAAATAAAATCACATTAGAGTTTTTGGTAACATTATTTTAAATACTTATCTTTTACCATTATTTTTAACTTCAATTAAAGCTCTATCTGAAGTTTGTAATAGCTTAGAATAGGAATCTTGTGTTTTGCATTAGCTTCCTAATTTAATTTTGATTTTTTTCTATAGTGTAGAAAAAAGTAACCATTTTTCACACTTAATTTGGAAATAATTAATATAAAGTTAACTTAATTATGCCTTGATTTAGTGTTGTAATTTGTTTTACACATTCACACTAAGTCTAGGGCCCCTTTAAATAAAATGTACTTATTTTATGCCTTATTTAGCGTGTTTTAAAGTGTTTTATTACACTTTAACACCAATCTAGGGTTTCATTAATTAATTATGGTTAATTGAGCTTAATTGGCCCCTTTAATTCAAATTTAAGCCTTATTAATTACACTTTTTGAAGGATCTATTCCAACACCCATTAATGATATTGCATGACATTTAATTTGGAAAATTTGGTGTCATAGAAAATGGTGCTAGGACCCATTTTCCACTACTGGCGAATGGGTCCTCCTCACATAGGACACCCCTTTCTTGAGATTTTTGAGATGGGTTTTTGATGTTATTTCATCCCCTCGAAGCATGGTCCTAGAAAGTTTTGCTAGAACCCATTCTCCCTAGGTGGAAAATGGGTTCTCCTCACATAGGAAACCCCTTTTTGAATTTAATTGTGGTGGGATTTTAATGATTTTCAATCCTAGATCTTATGTTAACTTGGATTATTTGAATTTTGGGGTTAATCGTTAGATTTAGTATAAATATAAGGTTTTAAATTGACATAGTTTCACCTAAGAAATCATAAGAATTATTGTGCAAGCATCCTAAGAGTTCACAAGAGAATTTTAGAGCATTCAAGAGCATTTCAAGGGAATTCGACGACAAATTATTGAAGTTTTATTGTGACAATTCAAGATCATATCTTGATGTCGAAGGCATAGTGCATCAAGCATGTTGTTGAGCTAATGTGTGTTGATGTAGCATTGAAGATCCATTTGAAAGAATTTTTTCACATCTAATTTTAGATCAAGATCTACATTCTTCATGGCCACTTCATATTAGTTTGCAAATTTACATTCCAAAACATCATCTAAGGTATCATTGTTTCACGTTTCATGTTTCATGTCCTTATTTCATTGTCTCATCATTTGGTTTAATTACCTAAAAGGAGTTTGACCAAGGAAAAGTCCTATTCACTAGAAATAAACAAGTTTTTCTTCTTCTCTTTTATGTGTGCTTATAGGCTTTTAGGTTGAAGATCAAGTGGAGAACAAGATTGGAGCAAAATTGTCAAAGTTGTCAAGTTGCAAAGTTGTCATATTTGTTGCAAGAACACAAAAACAAGGCTACATAATTTGTTTTAGATTTTTCGAGTTGAGCACCAAGGAGTTGGAAGTACAAAAATCAAGAAACATAACCCAGATCTCAGTTTTCAGAACCCTAACAGGGACCCATTCACCAGTAAAGGCGAATGAGTCCTTTGTGACCTAGAAAAAAGTTTTCAACAAGGTACACATTGTTTTAACCTCTCAAAACTTCCTGTATTGTTGCTATAACAGTTAGGATTAGTTTTTGATCATTATTTAAGCATTTTGGC
>VDFB02319936.1:0-36769 GCA_007258455.2 Sequoia sempervirens
ATTACTTTCCACTCAACATACTCGATGTCATATTCTAACCAAATCATCACCCATTTGGCCATTCTTCCCATGAGCATTGCCTTTGATAGTAGATATTTGAGGGGGTTGATTTTGGAGATGAGCTTTATCTTGTGTGCCAACATGTAGTGTCTAAATTTTTGTGATGCAAACACTACTACGAGGCATGCTTTCTTGATGAATGAATAGTTTAGCTCATGTCCAACCATTTTTATGTTGATATAGTAGATAGCCCTTTCTGTTCTATTTTCATCATGTTGAGCTAGGAGAGCTCCAAGGGCTGTTGTTGTTGCTGATACATAAAGAATCAATGGTTTTCCTAGGATTGGTGGCATTAAGACTAGTGGTGTTAGTAGATATTCTTTGATTTTGTTGAATGCCTCTTCACATTTGGCATCCCATTTGTACAATACTCCCTTGTGGAGTAGGTAAGAATATGGGTTATGTTTATCCACCAACTGCGCTATAAATCTTTGAATGGATTGAAGTCTACCTTGGAGGCATCTCAATTGTTTTAATGTATTTGGTGCTTCCATTTCAAGAATTGCTTTCACCTTTCCTGGATCCACCTCGATACCCCTCATTGATACTATATATCCTAGCAATTTACCTGATTGTACACTGAAGACACACTTCTTTGGGTTTAGTCTAACTTTGTACTCCTCAAGTCTGTCAAAAATAACACTTAGGGTTGCTATGTGATCTTTCCTCTTTCTGGATTTAGCTAGGATGCCGTCAACATAGTCTTCAATTGTCTTATGGATCATGTCATGGAATATCAATGTCAAGGCCCTTTGGTATGTTGCTCCTACATTCTTTAGGCCAAATGGCATCATGTTCCAGTAGTAAGTCCCCCATGGACAAGTGAAAGTTTCCTTATGTTGATCCTCTTTTGCTATCATGATTTGATTGTATCTTGAAATTCCATCCATTAGTGATAGCATCTCATGTCCTGCTGTCATATCTACTATCATGTCGATGTTTTCAAGTGGGAAGTCATCTTTCAGACATGCTTTGTTCAAATCTCTAAAGTTTGTGCAGATTCTAATGGCTCTGTTAGGCTTTGAAATAGGTACCAAGTTTGATACCCATTCTAGATAATCTATTGGTCGTATGAATCCTGCATCTCGTAGATTTTTTAGCTCCATTTTGACCAATAAGGTAATATGAGGGTGCATTTTTCGAAGCTTTTGTCTGATAGGCTTTGCTTCTAGATACACTGCTAAGTGGTGAACCATAGTCTTTGGATCAAGTCCTAGCATGTTAGCATAACTCCATGCGAAGTTTATCTATCTTACCCTTAAGAAGGCTGCTAGGAACTCTTGCTCTTCTAATAGTAGTGATTCTGCATAGAATGTGATATGCAGGGTCTCCTATGTTCCTAGGTTGAATGGATTTCATTTTCTCCCAAGACTACTAACTTTTCCTGATGAATGGCTCTTAAAGGAAAATTGAATCCCCATACTCGAGTGCCTCAGAGAGGTTTTCATCATTGGATGTGTCATTTCTTTTTACCTTTTTCTTGTTAGAGAGTGCCACAGTATGGTTTTCACTCAAGGACTTGGATATTATTCTTAATTTCTCACTTTTGTGACTGAAGGATTCAATCATTTCCCCATAATAGGCATGTGTGTCCAACTCCATTATAAACCCTACTTTTTGATCCCCATCTGGAGTGTTGTCCCACAATCCCATGAATTCTGAGAGCGCGTCATCATTTTGGAATGTATCGAGAATCAATGGTCCTCGTTGGTCATAGTCAATGAGTTGGGGATATACTAAGCATATCTCATGATTTTGATGGTTTGTTTCAAAGGAGAGGGTGTTAATCATGCAAAGGGTGGTATCCTCAAATAACCTAGGTAGATTGGTCATGGTATCCTCATCGTCGCTACTATTATAAATGTTAGTTATAAAGTTATGTATGTCTTTACCTGTGGATATTGGTAAGTGTACTTTTGCTGCAGTTAGATGAAGAGGAATATTAACCATTCTAACTAGAGGACTTCGACCATGTATGGTTATACTTAGAGGGGTACATCCAAGGCCAAGGTTTGTTATCAGTCATGCCTCTGGCATGATAGGTATTATGAGCCCATTGTCATTTTGTCCCAATCTTTGATTTTTGTCATAGCCCATTGTGAGCATCATTTGTAGACCCTTGCTTCCATTATCCATGGGTAATTCTGGTATTGGTCTTTCATGTTGATATAGCATATGTGATGGATCTTCTTCAATAACCTCCTAGTCAAGGTCTCCCCAGCTTGTGAATTTGAGATAGTCTTCAGGAGACGTTTGTGATGTGGAAGCTTGATTTTCTTGTGGACGTCCCCATGATCTAGGAGATTTTGGTAACTCTCCTACCACAAAATAATTGTTAGGGATCTTGTAGCTTCCACAATCGTCATCCTGGATGATGATCTTAATGTCAGAAATGGTGGGAATGGCGGGAGTGGTAGGTGTCTTTGTCACAGAAGTGGATGTGAGGGTGGGGGGATCAATGTATGGTGTGGATGGGCCCTCATCATTTTTTGGTAGTTGGGGGATTTTGTAATACTTTGCTTCAAGATTTTTGCAATATGAGAAAGGTTTGGGATCTCCATGGATGGTAACTTCTTGTCCATTATGTGTAAATTTCACACATTGGTGGAAGGTTGATGCTACTACTTTCATCGCATGGATCCATGGACGTCCTAGGAGGATATTATATGGCAAGTCAAGGTCTAAGACTAGACAAGTGGTTTCCATGATGGTGGGCCCTAATTGAATAAGGATTTTGATTGTGCCCTGAGACACTCTTTCTTGGTCATCATATGCTCTTATCGTGATACCCTTCCCTTTGTCAATAGAATCTTTTGATATTTTAAACTGCTTGATGAGGCTGAGAGAACAAATGTTCAAATCTGCACCTCCATCCATCAAGACCATTTTGATTTTGCTCTTATGTACTATGGCTTCCAAGTGAAGTGCACGGTTGTGAGATGGTTGGGCAGGGAAATCTTGGTCAGAGAATGTAAGAAGATTAGGTGTAATGATATTTTTGACCATAGCTTGGAATTGCTCTGCATCAAGATCTGCAGGGACAGTGGATGAGGCCAATGCTTCTTCAAGGATTTCCCTATGGGCATGAGATTTTTAGCAACTCCATGATGGAGATTTGCACTGGAGTTCTCTTGAGTTGATCTAGGACATTATAGCCATTATGGACAGGTCTAGATGTAGGGACTTTGTTTGGATGGGATGATCCTACAATGGTTACTTTGCCGCCTCTTGTGGTGACTCCACAATCTTCGGCATAGGCACCCTTGATAGTAATGACCATGCAGTTTTCATCTAGGGAGGCAACGACTGTTTCATACACATGATTTATGTTTGAGTGGATGCCTTTCCCTTTATCATTTTTATTCCCTTTGTTACCATGATTTGGCATCAGATTTGTATATATCTTAAGATCCTAATTTCTGGTAGGTTGTTCTACGTTTATGATTCTTTTATCGATGAGATCTTGAATGATGTTCTTCAATCTCATGCAACTATTTGTGGTATGGCCTTTTATTTTATGGAATTCACAAAGTTTATTCTCATTATACCAAGGAGGTTTCACATCTGGTTCTTGGTAATTTTCAAAGGTAGGAGCCTAAATGAGTTTTTCATCTATCAACTTTTTCATGATGACTTCTAATGGTTCCCCCAAAGTAGTGTAATTTTGCTTGGGCTAATTCCTGTGTCGGGGTGGTCCTCTTTTCTCATTGAGATTATTGATTGTTGGATTGTTGGTTGGTTGGTGTGTTATGTGATGATTGTTTTTGTGTTGTGTTTGGATTTGTGGTGCAAGTGTATTTTGGCGAGGGGTGCTAATGACCACCTTTGCATCGATGACACCATCATTAGTAATGTTTTTGTTTCTTTCCCATGTACGTGGTTTATCATTGTAATTGGATGGTGGGTGGTTGTTTTGTTGTTTGGGGTATGATGTTGATTTTGTGGGTTGAGTCATAAGGGCTCTTTGATGCTGAGTGCCTTGGGGATCAACTGATCATATGTGGTGATGCCCTGAACCTTGAGATGAAATGCCAAGCGGCCTTCAAGGTTGGCTATGATGGTACAAACTTGTTGTTCTTCTAGCATGTTCCACTTGCTCCGATTGGCCTTGGATCTCCATCGTTGTAGGAATGAAGTGAAAGATTCACCTTTTCCTTGTTTCAGAGCTGAGGGTTCTTCTAGACTAACATCCATTGCAATGTTGCATGTGTAGTTCTTAATGAATACATCTAAAATTTATTGAAATTTTCTAATGCCTAAAGGTAAGCGAGAGAACCATTCCATAGCATGGCCTACCAAACTCCTAGGGAATAGCCGCATCAGATAAGTACTATCATATGCAACTTCCATGCAATGAACCTGGAATTCCCTGATGTGATCTTCAGGGTTTCCCATCCCTTGATATTTTTCAAATTAAGGGATTTCAAATCCCTTGGGGAATGGTTTCATCACTAGGCTCCTATCGAATGCATATGGACACAAGTTGCTTGGTGTCTTCGTTGTTCACCCTGATTGAAGATTGAGCACTTATTGTGAGAGCAACCTGATTTGTGTTGTTACATTATTTTGTAGATCAGGGGGTGGGATGAAAGTGTTTTGGGGTGTTTCAATCATGGGTTGGATGGGTGGGTTGGTCGATGTGTCATTTGACATGATGTTTAATGGTATCTGTATGTTTTTCCGAGTGAGGTAGGCTTCCACCTACTTTTGTATGAACAATGCCTGTTGTTGATCTTGTTGTTGCTGCGCTAAGATTTGTGCTTGTTGTTGCGCTTGTTGTTGTTCCAACAACACTTGTTGTCGTGCTTGTTGTTGGGCTGCCAATTCTACTGCTTCTTACTGCTCTTGATATTGCTTTAGTGCTTACTAATAATCTTGCAATTGTGCTGCTTGTCTTTGTGCAAGGATTTGTGCTTGATATTGGGCTTGTTGTGCCTAATATTGAGCTTGCACTTGTGCTACTTGTGCTTGTGCTGCTTGTTGTTGCAATAGAAGTTGTGCTTGAGTGGCCTTTTGTGCTTGCAATTCTTGCGCAACTTGTTGTTGTTGTTGCAATAAAGCTTGGGCTTGTTGCACTTGTTGTGCTTGTAATGTGGCTTGGGCTGCTTGGGCAACTTGTTGAGCAACTAAGTGTATGGCTTTTTGTTTTTACACTTGTTGGAATCCCCTTTGAAAAGTAGCTTGCAATGATGCATTGTATTGGTTTGATGTGGTGAAAGTTGTTGGTGGTCGGGGTGGTGGTGGATTCAGAATGGCATTTGTGGTAGTGGTGAGTGGTGATGTCATGTTGATGATTTGAGTGGTGGATGGTGTTGTTGATGTCGTGGTTTGAGTAATAAGCAGTGTTGTTGATGTGATTGGCTCTTGAGAGACCATGCTTTGCAATGTTATGGGGGTGTTTGATGATGTTGCAATTGCTTGTGTGTTTTTAATCTATTGTTGCGATGTTGATGACAAGTTTTGAGCATTTGACATAATGCTTTGGTTGATATTTGGGATCTTTTTTGATCGATACTTGGTAAAGGGGGAAGCCCTAAGCCAAGGAGTGGTGTAGATGATAATGGTAATGGTGGAAGTGGTGGAAATGTAAGGGGTGTGAGTTGTTGTGAAAATGTTGTGGTGCCGAAACTACCCCCAGGTCTGAACATATCTCCTTCCTCTTGCGAATTTGTGAGGAGAGGTGTTTGAGGTGTTGCATAAAAAAATGATGATGATGGATCATGATGGAATGTGAGAGGAACATTTTTGTGTAATGGTTTTTGGAGTATGTTTTGTTCCAATACAGTGTTTGCATCCAAGTTTTGATTATTAACAAGGGGGTGTGTTTGAATAGCATTGAGAAATGCATTTCCCTTATTAACATTGGGTTGGGTTGGAGCAAGCGATGTCATGATTTGTGGAATTTTTTGCGTGATATTTTGGGATGGGGGTGTAGATGAGATGGGAATGGTGGATGAGATTGGAGGAAATGATGTCTCCACTATGGCACTCAAGTCGAAATCCTAAGGTAACTTGGCTCCTTGTTTTTCTAATTCAAACATGTATAACAAAGGGTTGAGCCTCATCATGATGTTGATGATTTTATGGTTTTCTAAATTTTGAAGCATTTCAGTCATTTCGTCATGAGTCATTCCAAAGGTAAGATCCTCTCCTTGGTTTTCCTCTTGTGGTTATACGATGATGTTGGAAGGTTAACTGTGAGAGTTCTAGACCCAATAGGATTCATTTTAGGAGTGGTTTGACTTAAATCACTTGAAGCAGGTGTTTATTTGTTGGCTTCCATGCTCTTATTGTATTGAGATCTAGTTTGAACCATAAAACAAGAATCGATTTTTAAGAATGGGAGATGAATCTCTTGATTCTTTGAATTGATCTTTACTTTATGCCCAAAGTAGAAAATTTTAGGATATCTTGAGGATCGAAAGGTGATGTGATGATGATGCAAAAGATGAATGATGTGGATGTTATGATCTTTTGGTAAATCTTGAAGGATATACTAGGCTTTTGGTACTTTCAAATATGTTTCAAATTTTTATTTTTATTTTCCCTTGGGATTTGTTCTTGGTTGATTTTTATTTTCATTTATATTTTGAACAAATAGACCCCAAGATGTTTGGATGATTATCTAAGGGATAGGTTTGATCAAAGGATGATAATTTGAATATGTATTGGAAGAAGGATTCATCTACCCACACCTATCCAAATAAGATGATAGTTTCACTAAGCATATGAAGAAGGATTCATCTACATATACGAAGCTAAACGAGATGGTTTTTTGATAACTTTTGACTAAGCATATGTAGAAGGATACATCTACGCATACCTAGCCAAAGGTGATTTTGATAATGTTTTCAAGGATTTAGTCTCAAGAATTTTGATGATTTTGATTTTGCCAAAAAGCCTAGTATTAAGGATAATTTCAAGATTTTCCAAAAGGTGATTGTGAGATGATGATGTTTGAAGGATGGATGAAAAATATTTTGATTTGCTTTGATCCTAAGGTGAACCTAGAAAAGACAATTTGTTTGCCTAGACCTAGGTATTGAAGAACAAGATTTTCTCTAAACAAGATGTTCAAATTATCTAAAAAGATTTGGGTTTGGCAGTAATAGAATGAATACAAACCGGGATTGTTCCTTGAAGATTTTTTGTAAAAGTTGAAAAGCAGTCTTTGTCTGACTTCGTATAACATAGAGAGATGTTCTTGATGGGCTTTTAGACTAAGGGATTTCACCTTTGGTTTCTTAATCTTGATTGTGATAAAATCATTGGAGACACATGTGTGGGGTCCAATTTTCTTTAATCTTTGCTTAATGGATTCTTTTTAACAAAAACACTTCTTGATTAGCTTTCAAACTGAATGTCTAATGTCTCAACTTCATCTTATTTCACAAGGTATATTATGTGAAACTTTGATGAATTTAAGGCAAGGGTTAACTATTGTTTAACTTTAGTGGGAAAATTGAGATGTAAATTCAAGTGCTTAGAAACCTCTAAGGATGTAATCCAAAGGGCAAGCAATAACACGAGAATTTGGTCAATGGTATTTTCCTCCTAAAGGGTTTGAAATTTTGAGGATCATGTTGAATGTTTGTTTTCAAATGTTTTTGATCAAAGCACTGTGTTTTCAAACAAAAACAAGTATAGCCCCTATGGATGTGTAAGACAATATTTGTTGGATTCCCATTTGGACAAGTCCAGCTACGCTTATCTTTAGAAAATGGTTAGATGCTTGACCCCACTAGCTCCCCTCCATGACTTTTACTTATATGGGGTAGCCAAGCAACAACACCCATGAAACTCCCATGGCATGTTTTCCAGTTCTACTAAAGACCGTAAAAGTGTGGGGCAGCTTCAGAATGACCATTCTTGCACCAACAAATAGATTAAAGGATTTTGGAAAATTCTAGCACATGGGTTTTAATAAGGACTTTCTGTTCGTAGAGGTTGACCCATATGGCAAGAGTCCCCTTTCAGATCCATCTTGTCAGAATCAACTGCGTGATATTGGTGTTTACTCCAATACCCACATTTATATCCTAGTTGGAAATACTCTTGGCTTTAGAGTGTTATCAGTTGAGTCATTCCCTTGGGTGAGTATTTTTTCCCCAAGGTAGGCCCTCTAGGATAAACAAAAGCAAGTAAAGACAAAATCCGTAACTCGATCAATCTTTGATAGCAACAAAGAGAGAGAATATATGCGATAATGCCCTCACTCACACATGTACAAGATCTTGTTCAATTTTAAACCCAAATTGAAGTGTGGAGGTGATGGATTTTTCTCACCCTAAAGTCATGAAAAAGGCCTTTCGATTCTCAAGATTGCTATAAAGCAGGAGAGAAGCATATACATCCTTTTTCAATGCCTTTAGTTTGAGTAAGCTTTCATGAAAAACAAAGTTGCACTTGTTCTTTTTAATATCCACAAAGAAAAATGAGAGTTCAATTATTTCACCAAAAGATGAGTGAAAGATACTTTGTTCAGTTGTTAATCCAAGAAACAAAATCTAGTAAGTTGTGATCCTAAAGTTTGTTTTAGCCTTTGCAAGAATAAATTGAAAGATTCTTTTTAAAATCAAATGAAAATTAGTGTCCTAAGAAAAAAAAATAACGATATATTGGAGAAGTGTTTAAACAAAACACTTAAAGTGTTTAAAAACACTTTGATCTTTCAATCTGTCATCTTCATGCTTTATTGTCATTGTTTTCCTTGTACCTCCTTATCCTTTGTTATCCTTGTTTTCCTTGCTTTCCTATGAACATCAATGTAGTTGATAGTGGTCATAATAACAATTCCTCTAACTTCAAGGACATATCTTCATTATTATGAATGCAAAGAAAAATCCAATCTTTCATGAATCTGGTTGTACAGAGAGAAATCTTGTAGAAAGTAGCTCCTTTCAAAGAGAAGCTTTATAAAGAATAGATTATTGTCATATGTCATGATCCTTCTATCAAGTCAAGTCATAAAAATCATAAATGTGGCAAAGTGTAGGTTGTGTTCTTCCTGCAAATTGTCAATGCCAGCGCATAAATCATTGCTCATTAGTAGGAGTCATGGACATTGAAAGAGGAGTAGATATTGTCACTGCTACTCTCAGTAAGATTTAATGACATTCTATGATGGAAAAGAGTGATCATTCTAAAACATTTAATTCCCTCTAAGACTCTATCTATTAGCATTAAATGTAGACATAAGAATGTTGTCATTTACACATGTTAATCACTTAATGCAAATAAGTCTTCTTCAAGAGTGTAGCTGAAAATAATTGACAATGTCACTATTTCTATTACTGCTAGCTATATCTACTGTCTAGATTGTTGTGCAATGCCCTTAGCCAGTGCATGAAAAAAAAACAACGGGTAAAGATTTTTCAAAAAGAAACTTTTAGGTGAATGCACTTGGTAGGTGTAAAGTTTCCTTATTATTGATTGCAGGACCTGCGCAAGGATTTGCTAAAAGATGACTCACTAGGTGCCCTCCCCATGATAAGAAGGCATTTGGAAGAAGGTACAACCATCCATCATGCTCAAATAAATTATGTCAAAAGTTTATAGGAACCACCATTTGGAATTTAAAGATAGAGAAGCCACCCAAAGCTATTTTTGACAAATAAAAGTGATTTACAACTATGCATATAATGACGGCTATAAGAACTCATAACTGTGTGACGTTCTAGAATAAAGATGCAGACATAGAACTATAAATTAAAGACGCCTAGGATAATTATGCATGATGAATATCATAAATGATTGATTCCTTAATCAATAGCCAAGATATGCTCAAAATAACAAGAAGGTAACTAAAGAGAATATGTTCCTTAATGAGGATTGGGCTTGGAATAAACAATAATATCTCTTATGACTTTTAGAGACAGCATCTATTTCTTTGTTGGAAATACAAAAGTGTTTAAATGGAAGTAACTGAACATGGACAATAGATAGAAAGTGAGTGGAATTGATTGCTTCACCACCATAGGTCTGAAATATTATGCCTGATTTAGTGAATGCATAGATTACCATATCCCAAAAAACATGGTATGAACCCTTGCTTTAAAAAGGCTAAAGATAAGATCACAGGCATAACATTTCAATATCTTTTTGCATTCCATTTTTTAAGTTCTAAACATATAGGTCGTACCTACATTCATTTGGAAAAAATTTCAAAAACTCAAAACAATCTGTAGGTGTAAAGGAAAGTTTAACAATCTTTAAATGGATTTCTTCCAGCTTACATGAAGATCACATAAACGTTGTCATATAGAAAGAAATATTTTTAAAATGGACAAAAATGGATTTGTTAAAAGGAAAACATATTTGGCCAAAAGAAGAATGTGCCTAAAGCTGTTAAAGGATTTTTAGATTAGTATAGCTAGTAGGTGTAAAATAACATTCAAAAAGATTTCAAAATGCCTGTGATTTTTTAGAAAAGAATAGAAAAGTGGTCTCTATCCTTCTAGATAACAATCTTCAAAGCACCATCTTCCATTTAAATCTGCACTCTCACCACATTTTCAGCATACTTCTTTCCCCACTATGTTATGATAATATGATAGTTTCATCACTAATATGCAAACAACATATTTTATTTCCCTATCAACAAAGATTCCAATCAAATGTATACAAACATAATGACATATCATTCCTATTAGATGCATTCAATCCCTCCTTCTAGTGCCACATGTGAGCATCTATTAAAATCTGTAAACACTAAAACCTCAAGCATGGGTTAGTGACCTACAAATTCATCAAAATACTCCTATGAAATAATGCAAAATGCTTCTTAAAAATGATAACAAAACAAACTAATATGAAAGCATGAAAGATACATAATGCACACATATTCCATAGTGGATTGGTCACTTTGTTGTGAAAAGTGACCCTTTCCCAACCCTTGACAAGCTCAAATGCTGCAAATGCAATGGTGATGGAGTAAGAAGAGAAAAATTAGTTCTCAATTCAAGAGAGTAACTTTGCATAAAAGTTGTAGATGAGTTGATGAAGATTAAGCCCTCTATTTATAGATTTATTTTGATGAGAGAATGACCATATGGATGAATGTGGGACTAAAAAAAAACCAATGAAAAGAGGCCACTTATCAACTTGCCATAGGTTGAGGGATGTACAAGTTTTGGCCAATGTGCCCAAGAGAGGGAGATCCAAATTCAAATTTGGGAAATAAATGTTGAGAGGGGGACATGAAAATGAAAAGTTAATGCAATATTGGAAGGGACAAGTCAACTTGTCATCATTTTCAAACTTGAGGGAATATTCTATTTTTTATGCCAAGTTGAAAGAAAATAAGCATTTTAATAAATCAATAAATTGATTTATTTGTGCAAGTGGGAAAAGCTAGAGGATTTGATGGGTGGTTAGGTTAGGTTAATTAGGATTAGATTAGCTTAAGTGATGATTAGGTGAGTTTGACCCCTTTGACTTGAATATTTAGATTTATTTAAATCAAAAGGGGAGAAATATGAATTTGGGATTTAATTAAATGAATGTTTGATTTATTTAATTAAAGGGATGATGCAAGATAAAAGTGGATTAATGAAATATTAGGATTTAATTGATTTATTTAAATGATGTAATGATGAAGTAGATTCATTTAATTTGAAGGATGAAATAAAGGTTATTTAATTAAACTATTGGATTGACATGTATGCATATTTTTTGTGTCTACAATTATAACACATCCATCAATTTGAATCATGTGCATCTTAAGAGCACTTTAGTAACTTGCATTTTAATGTATTTAAGGCTGTATTAATGTTCCATGATATTTCCTTTATTCTTTCAGCTTCATCAAATGAGACATGTGGCAACTACCCGTGATATCACAATCAACGGTGGAGCCAGTACAGGATGGTAGGGAACAACTAAGATCAAATGGTAGTTGATCAGTGGTCAGGAAATTTCATCCCCCAGAAGGACATGTGGCGCCCACCTGCGATATCACAATCGGTAAAAATCCTACAACTTCCAATCACACGATGGTAGGCAACTGTTGATAGTTGAATGCAATTTGATCAATGGTAGCACGAATTTGATCCCTTCTGCAAAATAAAACATTCATTAAAAAGGATGAGGGGACATCACTAGGCCAACGATAAACAATGACAAGTTTTTTTTTTAAAGATGAAACACAGGGCCAATTGAGACTTAGGAAACAAAACCTTGCAGAGGAAATAAAATATTAAAATTAGATCTAGGTTTTATTTTTAATCTAGTGACGTAAGACTAAGCCATTAACCCCAGTGGTCATGTCACTGACGGCTTAGCCAAAGCCTTTCAATAAATACTAACCATACAATGTGTAGGTTTTTTAGATTCAAAGATATGGGAGATCTCAATTGTACCCCGCTAACTCGCAGACCTAAGGTGTCGCCCCATTATTTGGCACAATGTTAGCAAAAGGAAAATGTGTGTCTTGTATGGAATGTGGGGCCCAATCTCCACTATTGAACTCATAACCTATGGTTTTAGATTGACAACCAAGATCAAAAGCTAATGTAAATCTCTGATGTTCCCTCTTAGCTCGCAGGAGGAAGATGAAGGTTGGTTAAAAGCCACGAGGTCAATGAGATTGTGATGCGTAGCTCCAGCTGTTCAGTTTGCAAAGTGCATAAGACCTACCAACATGGTAGTTGGTTTCTGAGATGGATTAATGTTATTGGTCATGAGGAAGGTCAACGATGCTTCATTAGATGTCAAACCGAGTTAGCCCAAGATAAACCGTTTGATCTACCAACTCTTTGGGAGATCAGCGGACAGTATTCAAAGTTGGAAAATGGTACATGGTGGTCACTTTATTGTAAAACTAGTGAAGCATTAATGAATTATTCCTTGCTTGTGTATTCATGTCGATCTCAATATGTGTGAAGATGTTGTTGTTGGAAATCATGAAGGGTGATCTGTGGATTCTCATGCAGCTCAAGTTAAACGCTGACAGTACATACACCACCAAATTTCCATGTTTGCACATGCATTTTTACTAAGAATTAATGAAGGTTTCCATTACCTCATACAATAAATACAAGAGGAATTAACTGCTAATAGTGTCATTCTTGTAGCAGTTAGATCACTTTCTAGGTTGAGTCTAATCAAGTTTGAATGCTTATCTAACAAGAGAAAATGAGTAAGTCAGTAAGGAGGTCTATTTGTTTGAGCTCACAAAAGCTCAGTCTTGCTATTCAGGAAGGTGCTTTGGTTGACAAGCCTAGGCTTGTACCCACTAGATGTAATAGAATGTTGCAATTCTAGGACGTTTTTGCTCAATTGGTAGATGACAAAGGCAAGCAATCGGTGTGCTCTATTACTAGTGTCGGTAGGAAAATAAGGTATGGGCATGGCTTGTCTAGATGCCAACACTCACCCATTGACCTTACGAGAAACAATTCTAATGATGTAACTGAGACCAACTCTGACTACTATTGGTATTTACCTCACTTCAATCATGGTTTTCCCTCTGATGAGGAAGTGATAGATGTGGTGCCATTGGCTGTTAAAACTCCAAGCAGATAGACTAGAACCGTATTGGGAAATGAAAAAGAAAGAAGAGGAGGTTGAGGTTTCCTCTCCTCCTCTAGAAACAACTAGAAGTGTACGTTTATACTAGGGTCTGAGTGTTGGTAAGGGCAAGGTGGTGGGTAAATAAGAAGTTGTTATGTGGGATGTAAAATTTTGTGCTGATGATGTTGTTGTTGTTGGTGGTGTTGGTTCTACATGTGAGGCACATTTTGATGTCGATTGTGTGCCTTCGTGGAAATTTGGTTGCTTGGTTTTTTTGTGTGGATAGTGACAAAGGGGATTTTGATGACAATTTGTGTTCCCTTTTCTAATGGTAGTTACAACTTTAGCTTTCCCCAGTTCATGCACTATGATTTGCAGATTCAACGTGTGGGAAGTTTTGAAATGAAAGTTAAATGCAATGGAGATTTTGTTCAAATGAAAATTTGTGGTGAAATTAGATTTGAGCCCAAAGCTTGTTGCTCCCTTGTCATATAAAAGGGAATTCAAGGCTCATTTGTAGGGAGAGAAATAATGAAAGCTCTAGCTAGGTTTTGAGTTGAATATATGGGTAGAAAGATAGGAATAGAATAGATAGCCTGTTTTGAGTTTTGGATGAATATATGCAAATTATCTTAAATTGTATACAGATATGACTCATAAGCATGAATAAACGTATAATTCTAATATATTTTCTCTCCTTATGTGGATTTGAGTGGATTTTGAATGAAATGTTAATGATGTTTTCATTCTTCTTTTGAGAATTTGTTCAATTGTGTGTCTATGTTTTTGCTTTGATTCAATAAAATCAATTAAATGCTTAAATGGAGTCATAAGTTTACAATTATTTACAAAGGATTTGATAAGTAGTAATATATTTGAGAATTGACCTCCATAATGCAAGGTATTATATGAATAGTCCATTCTATTAAATTCTTGGGTCATTTCTGCTAACGGTAAATGGGTAACTACATATTTAACCAATGAAGAATAAAAGAATAATATGTAAATGGGTCACTCACTCACTCCCTCTATCTCTCTCCCCTTAACCCTAAACCATAAACCCTAAGCCCTTAAACCCTCTACCCAATACCCTTAACCCTCCCTTCCTTTAATTCTCTCTCTCAAGTCTCTCCCTTGTAGCACCATTCCCTCTCTAAGCTCTCTTACTCACTCACTCACTCACTCACTCACTCACTCTATCTCATGTCTCTCCCTTCTACCCCTTCTCCCTCTCTTAGGTATTTATCTCACTCACTCACTCCCCTCTACCCATAACCCTAAACCCTTAACCCTTAAACCCTCTACCCTCTACCCTCTACCCTCTCTCTCTCTCAAGTCTCTCCCTCCTACCCCATCTCCCTCTCTTAGTTCTCTCTCTCTCACTCACTCTCTATCTCTCTCCCCTCTACCATTAACCTAAACCTTAAACCTTAAACCCTTAACCATTAAATTCTAAACCCTCTACCCTCTCTCTCTCTAGTCTCTCCCTCCTACCTCGTCTCCCTCTCTTGGATCTTTATCTATCTCTCACTCACTCACTCTATGTGTCTCCCCTCTACCCTTAAACCCTAAACCCTAAACCCTTAACCATAAACCTTAAGCCATTAAATCTTAAACTCTAAACACTTAAACCCTCTACCCTCTACATTTAACCCTCTACCCCTTATCTCTCTCCCACTCCCTCCTTCTTTCCCTCTCTCTCTCTCTCTCAAGTTTCACCCTCCTACCCCTTCTTCCTCTCTCAGGTCTCTCTCTCTCTCTCACTCTTATCTCACTCCCCTATACCCTTAACCCTCTACCTTCTACCATATACCCTTAACCCTCTACTCTCTATCTCTCTCTCACTCCTTCCCTCTCTCTCTCACCGAATCCCTCTATCTCTCTCCCATCTACCCATAACCCTAAACCCTTAACCCTTAACCCTTAACCCTAAACCCTTAAACCATCTACCCTCTACCCTTAACCCTATCTCCCTCAATCTCTCTTCCACTCCCTCCCTCTCTCTCTATCAATTCTCTCCCTCCTAGCACCACTCCATCTCTTAGGTCTCTCTATCTCACTCCCTCACTCACTCTATCTCAAGTCTCTCCCTCCTACCCCCTCTCCCTCTCTTAGGTCTCTCTCTCACTCATTCACTCCCTCTATCTCTCTTCCCTCAACCCTTAACCCAAAAATTTTAACCCTTAAACCTTAAACCCTTAAACCATCTACCCTCTACCCTTAACCCCCCTCCCTCTATCTCTCTTCCACTCCCTCCCTCTCCTCTCTCTCAAGTATCTTGAATATCCTACCCCCTCTCCCTCTCTTAGGTATCTCTCGACTCACTCCACTCCTCTATCTCTCCTTAGCCCTAACCTTAAGCCCTCTACCCTCTATCCTTAACCCTCCTTCATTTATCTCTCTCTCTCTCTCTCTCTCTCTCTCTCTCTCTCTCTCTCTCTCTCTCTCTCTCTCTCTCTCTCTCTCTCTCTCTTGCAAGTCTCTCCTCCTAGCACCTCCCTCTATAAGGTCTCCTCTCTCGCTCACTCACTCCTTGCTCTATCTCAAGTCTCTCAAGGTCTCTCTCTCTTGCTCACTCACTCTATCTCAAGTCTCTCCCTCTTACCCCTTCTCCCTCTCTTGGGTATTTCTCTCACTCACTCACTCCCTCTATCTCTCTCCCCTCCACCCTTAACCCTAAACCCTTAACCCTCCCTCCCTCTATATCTCTCCCACTCCCTCCCTCTCTCTCTCTTGTATCTTCAATATCCTACCCCCTCTCCCTATATTAGGTCTTTCTCTCACTCCTCCTCCCTCTATCTCTCTCCCCTTAACCTTAAACCCTAAACTATCTACCCTCTACCCTTCAACCCTCTATGTGCTCTTTATCTCTCCTTGGAGCTCACTCCCTCTCTCTCTCCCTCTCTCTCTCTCTCTCTCTCAAGTATCACCTGACCCCCTCTCCCTCTCTCAGGTCTCTCTCTCTCACTCACTCTTATCTCCCTCCAGTATCCTTAAACCCTCTACCCTTAACCCTCTACGTACTCTCTATCTCTCTCCCACTCCCTCCCTCTCTCTCACTGAATGTCTCTATCTCTCTCCCCTCTACCCATAACCCTAAAACCTTAACCCTTAAATGATCTGGGTGGATCTAAAATACCTACAAGTTCCATAGTCTCAAAATTCATCCAAAGAAGCATCAATGTGTAGAGCTCGCAGACATGATCCTGACACAACTTTAATGGGCTCAAAAGGAGTCTACATGCAGAAGTTATGCTCAGTCAAAGGTTCGGTCAAACAGGCAAATTAGGGGTTCAAAAAGGCAAAAAATTGATTGTCTCAAAATGAAATAAAAATGATTCCAAGTCGTAGTGCTCATCGTGCTGATTCCAGAACTATATTCAGTTTCAAAAATGGAGCTCGTATGTGAAAGTTACGGCTAGTCAAAAGTTGGTCAAAATTTTGACTTCGGTTGACTTTGATGACATCAGCAAGCTAACGTGGCAGGTGGTGATGTGGCAAGAGTGGTGAGTTGGCACATACATGGTGGAAAAATAATATGGATTAAACCATATTGTTAAAAGAAAACATGTATGGTTTAAAAATTAAAAGATTTTTATGATTTCAAGGAGGATTTGGTGGGATTTTATCCCTTAAAATCCTCTTCCCCTACCCATAAAACAA
This sequence comes from Sequoia sempervirens, assembly GCA_007258455.2. Classification (NCBI taxonomy): domain Eukaryota; kingdom Viridiplantae; phylum Streptophyta; class Pinopsida; order Cupressales; family Cupressaceae; genus Sequoia; species Sequoia sempervirens. The sequence continues at coordinate 17,236 of VDFB02319936.1, forward strand.
GGAGAGGAAAAAATTCCCGTAAACTTGCATTTCAACAAATTAACCCCTTTAACCACCTTTCTCATATTTAACGGGTTTATTTTAAAGAATATCCAAGGAGATTATTAAGGGGCTTTTAAAAGATATTTTTTAAGATTATAATGCAAGTCCAAAATTATAATGGCCCATAGTTAAAGGGGTTCATTTTTTAATTGTATGGCTTGGAATTATAAAAGCCAAAGATGGATTTATTTTTGAATATTCATTTGTTATACTAACGGGATATTAGTTATTTTTATTGTAAAAGGGGGAAATGGTTGGAATTTTTACTTGTATACGGGAGATATGCAATATTTGCAAAATAATATGGTTAAAGCCATATTAGCAAATAAATGTGTATATAAAGGGGTGATTTTTGTAAAGGGACAATGGAAAAATTATTGAGTGGATAATTTTGTACGGGAATTTTCTTGGAGAGAATTGTAACAGGGAGAATTATTGAAGTTCATTTTGGGAGAAATAATTCTTTGGAGGAGAATTTACAAGGTGTTTTTGTACACCAAAAATTGTAAAGAGTGAGAGATTGTGAAGAGATTATTGCAGGTTCTTGGAGCTTGGGTATTGTAAGAAAGCATAATTTTGCTTGGTGATATCAATAAAGCAGTCCCAGCATTGAGAAGTGGACCCGAAGATGTAGTCCACATTGGACAAACTCCGTTATCAATCTGCGCATTGTGATCCTTCTATTTCTTTGTCTCATTCTTCTCTCTTCTGTCTCAATTTTCTCTCTAGTTTAAATTCCATATTTGAATTTCTAATTACTTATTTTGCAATTTCAATGGTTAAAAGGCATAATCACGCAATTCTATATTAGATCGGGAAATTACTGTAATTAGATTTAATTTACAAGTTATTTTGTAAACTCTAATTATGGATCAAGTTGGTATCAGAGCCCATTTTGCAGGAAATTGCAGAGTGAATGCTAACCAGGTTGAAATTGAGGCAAGGAGAAGGTGCACTGGAAGAGTTTAATCCAGAGATCAGAAAACGAAAGACTTTTCCACAAGCAGAGTTGGCAGCTGAACAAAGTCCTACAGAGCTTGATGAGAAAGCTTTCCAGAAAGCATTTCTCGAAATGAAGGCTATGGTGGAAGTTCTTTTCCAAGAGAGGCAAGAGTGACAGAAGAAAAAGGAACTCAAGAAAAGAAAGAATAATGAAGATGAATCCTCTTCAAAAGATGATAAAGGTAAAGGAGTAGGAGGTGGTAGTGACCCTCCTGAACCTCCATCCCCATCTTCTTCTTCATCCCCTTCTTCCTCTTTGTCTACCTCTTCTTCTAAAAAGAAACAACCTGTGAAATCTTAAGTTAATTCACCTTTGTTGAAGCTTGATGTTAAATTTGATTTGCCAATGTATAATGGAGAACTAGATGCAGATAAAATAGATAATTGGATTAAGCAAATTGAAGTTTATTGTAGAATTCAAAAGATTACTTAGGATTCTCAAAAAATCCAATTAGCCACTCTTCGCCTAGGAGGCACAACTTTAATTTGGTGGGAGAGTAGAACAAAGGAGGATCTAAGTCATTATGGAAAAATTATTTCTTCTTGGTTTGAGTTTATTGCTGCATTAAAGAAACAGTTCTATCCATTAGGACATATGCAAAAAGCTGTAATGAATTGGCAATCATTAAAGCAAGAAAAAGGACAAAGTGTGCAAGAATATACATAGGAGTTTAGGAAGAGAGCTTTAATTTTGGGAATTCCTTTATACACACAAGAAACTTTGTTAAAGTATATAGGTGGATTACATGAAAGTTTGAGACATACAATACTTATGTTTAATCCAACTAACATTGATGAAGTTAGTGTGCAAGCTATCCATTTGGAAACAAGCTCAAGGAATAGCCATGATAATCTATTGATGGAATCCAATAAGCAGAAAGGAAGCAAGAAAGGGAAAGATAAATCAAAGTGAACAACAACTGTAAAGCCTTATTGCTCACATTGCAAGAAGGAAGGGCATGAAGATGCAAGATGTTGGAAATTGCATCCTGATCAAAAACCTAAGTGGTTCAAGGATCGAAAGGGTAAGAAAATTTCCACAACTATCATGCAAGACCTTGGTATGGAATCTGGTGATGAATCAAAGATCTCAGTTGTGGGTATCAAAGGTAAAACTCCTATTCTCAATACTAGTTCTCATGCTTCTTCTCTAACTTGTAATGAAGTACCTGTTGAAAGTAAGAGGAATGAATTGTTTCATATAAGGGCTATTGTAAAACAAAGCAAGATTGATACACTCATAGATAGTGGATTACAAGTGAATCTAATCTCTAAACAAGTTGTTAAGAAATTGGGATTAAAGACAACACCTCATACTAAGCCATATCCTTTGGGTTGGGTGAATGATAATGCTCAGTTACATGTGTCACAACAATGTAAACTCCGATTTGCAATCACATCCAAGTTTGTAGATGAGGTAGAGTTAGATGTAATTCCGCTTGACATATGTGGGATGGTTCTAGGTAGTCCTTATTTGTATGACAGAAAGGCCATTTTCTACAGGGAACATAACAAGTATCATTTGTTTAAGGATGGATTTGAATATGTTGTAAAATTTCATCACATGAAGAATGATAGATCTATTGTAAACACAGGGCATATGAAAATGAATGTAAATGCAAGCAATACTTTAACTCTCATGACTGTAATAGCTAGTGATACTAAGCATGAAGATGATAGGGTGTCACAAACAATATAGTGTGAGGATCCGTTGCAAGCAGAATCAGGCCTTCAACTAGAGGTGGAAAAAGAGAGTTTGAATGTTTCATTTTCTCACAATGTTCCTATTCAGGAGATCCATAATGTTGATACTATTTCCTTCACATCGGTGTATTCAGTACTGCTACTTGTTATTCTACTAGTTATTTCTATGTGGATGATGAATATGATAGTGAATATTGATGAACATGCAGTTGATTGTATCAACAAAGTTACCTCATATTTCTTTCTGTTTGTGATGGGTCACGTGTTCAAAATTTTAGCAAGAAGGACAGATGATACTGGGCAAGTGGGGTGACATTTCCCTAGCTCAAATTGTACATAAAAATAGACTTTTGGAGGTCCAAATGCTTCTCAATGGGGAGGAATGATCCGGGTGGATCCAAAATACCTGCAAGTTCCATAGTCTCAAAATTCATCCAAAGAAGCATCAATGTGTAGAGCTTGCAGACATGATCCTAACACAACTTTAATGGGCTCAAAAGGAGTCTGCATGCAGAAGTTATGCTTAGTCAAAGGTTCAGTCAAACAGGCAAATTAGGGGTTCAAAAAGGCAAAGAATTTATTGTCTCAAAATTAAATAAAAATGATGCCAAGTTATAGTGCTCGTTGCACTGATTCCAGAACTATATTCAGTTTCAAAAATGGAGCTCGTATGTGAAAGTTACGGCTAGTCAAAGGTTGGTCAAAATTTTGATTTTGGTTGACTTTGATGACATCAGCAAGCTGACGTGGCAGGTGGTGATGTGGCAAGAGTGGTGAGTTGGCACATACAACTTGGAAAAATAATATGGATTAAACCATATTGTTAAAAGAAAACACGTATGGTTTAAAAATTAAAAGATTTTTATGATTTCAAGGAGGATTTGGTGGGATTTTATCCCTTAAAATCCTCTTCCCTTGCCCATAAAACAAGGAGAGGAAAAAAATCCCGTAAACTTGCATTTCAACAAATTAACCCCTTTAACCACCTTTCTCATATTTAATGGGTTTATTTTAAAGAATATCCAAGGAGATTATTAAGGGGCTTTTAAAATATATTTTTAAAGATTATAATGCAAGTCCAAAATTATAACGGCCCATAGTTAAAGGGGTTCATTTTTTAATTGTATGGCTTGGAATTATAAAAGCCAAAGGTGGATTTATTTTTGAATATTCATTTTTTATACTAATGGGATACTAGTTATTTTTATTGTAAAAGGGGGAAATGGTTGGAATTTTTACTTGTATATGGGAGATATGCAATATTTGCAAAATAATATGGTTAAAGCCATATTAGCAAATAAATGTGTATATAAAGGGGTGATTTTTGTAAAGGGACAATGGAAAAATTATTGAGTGGATAATTTTGTACGAGAATTTTCTTGGAGAGAATTGTAATAGGGAGAATTATTGAAGTTCATTTTGGGAGAAATAATTCTTTGGAGGAGAATTTACAAGGTGTTTTTGTACACCAAAAATTGTAAAAAGAGTGAGAGATTGTGAAGAGATTATTGTAGGTTCTTGGAGCTTGGGTATTGTAAGAAAGCATAATTTTGCTTGGTGATATCAATAAAGTGGTCCCAGCATTGAGAAGTGGACCCGAAGATGTAGTCCACATTAGACGAACTCCGTTATCAATCTGCGCATTGTGATCCTTCTATTTCTTTGTCTCATTCTTCTCTCTTCTGTCTCAATTTTCTCTCTAGTTTAAATTTAGTATTTTAATTTCTAATTACTTATTTTGCAATTTCAATGGTTAAAAGGCATAATCACAAATTCTGTATTAGATCGGGAAATTACTGTAATTAGATTTAATTTACAAGTTATTTTGTAGACTCTAATTACGGATCATTAAACTCCAAAACCTTAATCCTTAAACTCCAAACCATTAAACCCTCTACCCCCTCTCTCTCTCTCAAGTCTCAGCCCTCCTAACCCCTCTCCCTCTCTTAGGTCTCTCTTTATCACTCACTCACTACCTTTATGTTTCTCCCCTCTACCCTTAAACCCTAAACTCTAAACTATAAACCCTAAACCCTTAACCTTTAAAATCTAAACCCTTAAACCTCTACCCTCTACATTTAACCCTCTACCCCTTATCTCTCTCCCACTCCCTCCCTCTTTCCCTCTCTCTCTCAAGTCTCACCCTCCTACCCCTCCTCTCTTAGGTCTCTCTCTCTCACTTACTCTTATCCCCTTCCCATATACACTTAACCCTCTACCTTCTACCCTCTATGTTTAACCCTAAACCCTTAACCCTTAAACTCTAAACCCTTAAACCCTCTACCATCTATGTTTAACCCTCTACCCCTTATCTCTCTCCCACTCCCTCCCTATTTCCCTCTCTCTCTCAAGTGTCACCCTCCTACCCCTTCTGCCTTTCTCTCACTCACTCTTATCTCCCTCCCCTCTACCCTTAACCCTCTACTCTCTATCTCTCCCCCATTCCAACCCTCTCCCTCTCACTGAATCCCTCTATCTCTCTCCCCTCTACCCATAACCCTAAACCCTTAACCCTTAAACCCCAAACCTTTAAACACTCTACCCTCTACCCTCTCACTCTCAACTCACTCTCTATCTCTCCTATACCTCTTAACTCCTAACCTAAACCCTTAATCCTTAACTCTAAACCCTTAAACCCTCTTAACCTTTTAAACTCTTAAACCCTTATTAGGTAGTATTAAAACAATATGTTTACAATTTTTGGAGTTCTATTAGGAATTGAATGATAAATGATGATGAATGGGAAAATCTAAGGCACTTTAATATTTTCAACTAAAAATTTAGAGTTCAATTAGGATTAGTGTTCACTTAGGTTTAGGTTTAGGGTTCAAATAATGTTCATTTTGGGTTATGATTGAGGATGAGGTTGGGGTTTAATTAAGATTATGAATTAAATAAGCGTTGAAATAGGGTCAAGGTTAAGGTTAGGGTTGGGGTTAAGGTTAAATTAGGATAAGAATTAGTCTTAGGGTTACGATTAGTGTTCAACTATAGTTCAAAGTTAGGGTTATGGTACAATTAGGACTATTGTTCAATAAATGTTCAATTAGGGTTAATACTTAATTAAGGTTATTTTTAAAGTTGAATTAGGGTTTGGGTTAAGGTTGGGATTATGAATCAAGTAGGTTTGGGTTAGGGTTTGATTAGAGTTAGGTTTAGGGTTTAGTTAGAGTTAGGGTTAGGGTTAGGGGTAGAATTCAATTATGCTTAGTGGTCACTGTACTAGACGAAATTAGGGTACACTTGTCCCAAACAGCTAGGGGCTTTAACTAGGGTTAGGATTAGAATATAATAAAGTTTTGTGTTTAATTATGATATCTAGAATTTAGTATAATTTTAGAAAATGAAATGATTTGGACACAAAGAAAAAAAAATAGAAAAGTAGATTTTATATAGATCTTATTTGTTAATTTATTCTAAAATTCTGATTAATAATTGTTTAATTAATTTAAAATGAATATTTAATTTAATTTAAATTAATTTAATTATATTAGATAATTAGTAGAACTAAATAGGTAATAAATATTTTATGGATTTTAAAAATTAGAAGTGTTAGGATTATAATTCTATAACTAAAAGTAATTCTAATCTTGTTTTGCGTGTTGTGCTGCAAATGCTACTAGCATATATATATTATTTATTAATATATACAAAATACGCCAAGAGATATCTTTGTTGAGGCACCTATTTTATATATATTATTAATAAATAATATATATGCTAGTAAGTATTTAGTAAATAAAATAAAATAAAGATATCAATTTTTTACCATACTACTTGTTGCCAAGGAGATCCACATGGCGCCTACTCGGGATATCACAATCAATAAAGAACTCAAAAATTTTGATCACACGATGGCGGGCAACCGTGGATCTCAATCATCAACAATCTTGTTTGTTTAACACAGTCACCAACATTGTTATTAACCATCAAGCACCTTTCTACCAAGATTATAACATCTTCGTTGATTTAAAACACGTGCATCTTATAACTAATTTAGTAACCCACGACATAATGTATTAAAGATGCATCAAAGTATTTATCATTCCTTTGGCTTCACTAGATGAGCCAGGTGACACTCGCCAATGATATCGTAATCAATAAAGACCTTGCAAATTTTTATCACGTGATGGTGAGAAACCGTGGATCTCAACCATTGACAATATTATTCATTCAACATAGTCAGTAGCCTTGTTATTACCATCGAGCACCTTTCTACTGGGATTATAACATCTCTATTGATTTAAAACATGTGCATCTTATAACTGCTTTAGTAACAATCAACATAATGTATTAAAGATGCATCAAAGTATTTATGATTCCTTCAGCTTCACTAGATGAGACACGTGGCACTCGCCCATGATATCGTGATCAACTAGTGGGGTCATCGCGGGATGGCGAGGAATGACTAAGATCACACGATGATTGATCTATGGCAATGCGAACTTGTCCCTATGCAAAATAAAAACATTTATTAGGGAAGAGGGCACACTGAATCGTGATGATAATACCCAGTCTTACCACATATTTATACTATATATTGTAAATAAATAGTCCAAATGTAAATAAAGAAAAAACCAAATGTTGATAAAAAAATGGACCCATACTTGAACACACGAGAACCTCTAAATGTTATAGGAAAAAAACATAAATACATTCATGAAGAAGTGGAATAACTATTTTTTTGTTTCAAATAAAATATCACAACTCTCCACTATAAGTATATCTTTAAAAAAATAAAATGCTCATTTAATAAAATAAGACACTCATTTAAACAAGTATTGTTATCATAGTGAAAAAATATTGTTCTTTTGTGTACAAAAATTAGGGTAGCAATGTACAAGCATCAGATAATTTTATATTAATAGTTTGTCCTATCACAAATATAAAAGGTGAGCACAATAAATAACATGTATTTTCCCATTAAATGTGAAGGATTTTCAAAAAGTTTTAGTGTTCAACTATTGGTCCATTTTGTTCAATATAAGTTGTATTTTAAATAATTATGTGTTGTTTTTATAACAACAAATAGATTTTTTGTGTTCAACTATTAGTCCATATGTGTTGAATATAAAAGGTAGAGATATCAAAGATTTATGGTTATCAATAAGTATTTGGTCCACTTAGGTTGTATATTAATTTTAATTTAAATAAAAATACCATATTCTACAAGAAACAAATGATATTTTTTTGGTTCAATTATTGGGGGTTCCATGATTAAGTTTTGGTCGAACCTTTAAAAAGTTAAATATTAGACACTTCTCAAAATATCTGCCGATGTGGCAAGTTACATGATGAGTCGCGCCTCCAAGCCTTAGTTATAGATAAATAAGAGTCCAGTCTACATTTCAAAAAAAAAATGAAGGTTCTACGATATTCCAGTCAATTTCTACATAGTGAGAAAGTTAGCCTACACAACTACTGGGCCCTCTCCCCTAAGGGAATAAGGGGACATCACTAGGTCGATGACAAACAATGACATAAGTTTTTTTAGCGAGGGAACATGAGACCAACAAAAGAATTAGGAAAAATAAAGTCAGGCGAAGGAAATAAAACAATAAAAAAATGGGGGCCCAACCTAGACAAAGCAATGGGGCTTAAGTCATTTTAAAGCCTTCCCAAAAATTAATGGCCAAATAGATCCCATCCAAGGTGTAATATGAACACTAGGGTTTTACATGAAGATGAAGCTAAAACACCAACCTTAGGATTTTCCCAAACACCATAGATGACCAGAGACGCAAGGCAGGATAAAATAGAACACAGAGAATAAAACTTTGAAGTTCCATCACTACCCATAACCTTAAACCCTAAACCATTAATCCTTAACCCTTAAACCCAAAAACATTAAACCCTCTGCCCTCTTTCTCTCTCAAGTCTTTCCCTCTCTTAGGTCTCTCTCTCAAGTCTCTCCCTCCTACCACTTCTCCCTCTCTTAGGTCTTTCTGTCACTCACTCCCTCTATCTTTGTCCCCTCCACCCTTAACCTTAAACCCTTAAACCATCTACCCTCTACCCTTAACCCTCCCTCCCTCTATCTCCCTACCACTCCCTCCCTCCCTCTCTCAAGTATCTTCAATATCCTACCCCCTCTCCCTCTCTTAGGTCTCTCTCTCACTCACTCACTCCCTCTATCTCTCTTCCCTTAACCCTAAACCCTAAACCATAAACCATAAACCTTTAACCCTAAACCCTTAAACCCTCCACCCTCTACCCTCTACCCTTAACCCTCCCTTCCTTCATCTCTCTCTCTCTCTCAAGTCTCTCCCTCTTAGCACCACTCCCTCTCTAAGGTCTCTCTGTCACTCACTCACTCTATCTCAAGTATCACCCTCCTACCCCTTCTCCCTCTCTTAGGTCTTTCTCTCACTCACTCTCTCTCTCTCTATCTCTCTCCCCTCTACCCTTAACCCTAAACCTTAAACCATTAACCATTCAACTCTAAACCCTTAAACCCTTAACTCTTCAACTCTAAACCCTTAATATTAGGTGTGTATTAAAACAATATAAAAGTATAAATTTTTGGAGTTCTATTAGGAATTGAATGATAAATGATGATGAATGGGAAAATCTAAGGCACTTTAATATTTTCAAATAAAAAGTTAGATTTCAATTAGGATTAGTGTTCACTTAGGGCTAGGTTTAGGGTTTAATTAATGTTCAATTTTGGTTAGGATTGAGCATGAGGTTGGCATTTAATTAAGGTTATGAATTCAATAAGAGTTCAAATAGGGTCAAGGTTAAGGTTTGGATTGGGGTTAAGGTTCAATTAGGATAAGAATTAGTGTTAGGGTTAGGATTAGAGTTCAACTGTAGTTCAAAGTTAGGGTTATGTTACAATTAGGACTAGTGTTCAATAAATGTTCAATTATGGTTAATACTTAATTAAGGTTAGTTTTAAAGTTGAATTAGGGTTTGGGTTAGGGTTTGATTAGAGTTAGGTTTAGGGTTTAGTTAGAGTTAGGGTTAGGGTTAGGGGTAGAAATAAATTATTCTTAGTGGTCAATTACAATTATATTTAGTGTTCAATTAGGGAAGGGTTAGAGTCCAAATAGGGTTAGGGTTTAACTAGGGTTAGGATTAGAATAGAATAAAGTTTTTTGTTTAATTATGATATCTAGAATTTAGTATAATTTTAGAAAATGAAATGATTTGGACACAGAGAAAAAAAAATAGAAAAGTAGATTTTATATAGATCTTATTTGTTAATTTATTCTAAAATTCTAATTAATAATTTTTTAATTAATTTAAAATGAATATTTAATTTAATTTAATTTAATTGTATTAGATAATTAGCAAAACTAAATAGATAATAAATATTTTATGGATTTTAAAAATTAGAATTTAGTTCAATTTAATTTGTAATGTCAAATATTAAAATTTTAGATTGAAATACTTGGGTATGTGCAAGATCATCATGCAAAAAATAGGCCCTTAAGTGGCAAAAAATTCAAAAAATCAGTGTTAGGCAACTTGACGTAAATATTTGAATAAGTTATCTATATTATTTCAAAACTATGTAAGAATAGAATTTGTAGAAAATTGAATGTAGTTTCTAAAATACTAGGTTTATTTAAAAATAAATAAAATCTATTTGGTGAAATTTTAAATTTCATGAGTACTTAAATTTCAGGGAAAAAATAAGAGTAGGTGTCTATCGACCACCTAACCATAATAAAATGATAATATTTTTTTGTAAGATTTTATATATAAGTAGAGGACTCATGTCCGGATGTGATGCATATTTTTTTGTAATTTTTTTCCAAGTAAATAATTAATTATGAATTTTTTATTACAACTTTTAGAAAATATAAAAACTCGTCTGTCTGACCACCTTAACTTGGTCAAACCTTCATGAAATTTATTTTTTATTTTTTTAATCCTATAGTATGTGAAGCATAGAATGTGACGCATGTTTCGGATTCAAAAAATATGATACCATTTCAAAGTTATAGATGTTTTTCAATCACCTATCGATTAGGACTTTAGTCGTAATTCTAATAGAAAATGAATAATAATTATTTATTAAATTCAAATTAAATCATAATTTATATTTTTGGAAAGCTGAGAATCTCCTCTAAAAACCCTTTTCATTTCATTAATTTTGGATAAAAAAAAGTCGTCAGCCACATACCCTACAAATACCCATAATATTGCCACTTTTTGGTGCACCATGATCCTGCACATACCCACTTAATTTATTTTAAAATATTTATAATTAATGTTCAATTTATAAACTACTATAAGACATTAATAAATATAATCCATGCCATAATTCATTAAAGACGCATCAAAGTATTTATCATTCCTTCGGCTTCACCGGATGAGACACGTGGCGCTCGCCTGTGATATTGCAATCAATAAAGACCTCGCAACTTTTGATCATGCGATGGCGGGAAATCATGGATCTCAACCATCGACAATCATGTTCATTCAACATAGTCGTCAGCCTTGTTATTAACCATCAAGCACCTTTCAACCAAGATTATAACATCCCTGTTGATTTAAAACACATGCATCTTATAACTGCTTTAGTAACCCGCAACATAATGTATTATAGAGGCATCAAAGTATTTATCATTCCTTCGGCTTTACCAGATGAGACACGTGGCACTCACCCGTGATATCATGATCAACTGGTGGGGTCATCATAGGATGGTGGGGAATAACTGATATCACATGACGATTGATCTACGACCATGTGAACTTGTCCCTCTACAAAATAAAAACATTTATTATGGGAGAGGGCCCAGTAGTCGTGCGAGGTGCAAAAAAAAACATTTATTAGGGGAGAGGGCACACTCAATCGTGATGATAATACCCAATCTTACCACATATTTATACTATATATTGTAAATAAACAGTCCAAATGTAAATAAAGAAAAAACCAAATGTTGATAAAAAATGGACCCATACTTGAACACATGAGAACCTCTAAATGTTATATGAAAAAAACATAAATACATTCATGAAGAAGTGAAATAACTATTTTTCTATTTCAAATAAAATATCACAACTCTCCATTATAAGTATATCATTGAAAAAATAAAATGTCCATTTAATAAAATAAGACACTCATTTAAACAAGTATTGTTATCATAGTGAAAAAATATTGTTCTTATGTGTACAACAATTGGGGTAGCAATGTACAAGCATTGGATAATTTTATATTAATAGTTTTTCCTATCACAAATATAAATGGTGCGCACAATAAATAACATGTATTTCCCCATTAAATGTGAAGGATTTTCAAAAAGTTTTAGTGTTCAACTATTGGTCCATGTTTGCTCAATATAAGTTGTATTTTAAATCATTATGTGTTGTTTTTATAACAACAAATAATTTTTTTGTGTTGAACTATTAGTCCATATGTGTTGAGTATAAAAGGTAGAGATATCAAAGATTTATAGTTATCAATAAGTATTTGGTCTACTTAGGTTGTATATTAATTTTAATTTACATAAAAATATCATATTGTACAAGCAACAAATGATATTTTTTTGGTTCAACTATTGGGGGTTCCATGATTAAGTTTTGGTCGAACCTTTAAAAAGTAAAATTTTAAACACTTCTTAGAAGATCTTCTGATGTGGAAAGTTCCATGATGAGTCACACCTCCAAACCTTAGTTATTGATAAATAAGAGACCAGTCTACATTTCAACAAAAAAAATAAAGGTTCTATGATATTTCAGTCAATTGCTACATGCTGAGAAAGTTAGCCCGCACAACTAATGGGCTCTCTCCCTAAACCTTAAAGCCTTAACCCTTAAACTCTAAACACTTAAACCCTCTACCCTCTATGTTTAACCCTCTACCCCTTATCTCTCTCCCACTCCCTCCCTCTTTCCCTCTCTCTCTCAAGTCTCACCCTCCTAACCCCTCTCCCTCTCAGGTCTCTCCCTCACTCATTCACTCACTCTTATCTCCCTCCCCTCCACCCTTAACCCTCTACTCTTTATCGTTGTCCCACTCCATCCCTCTCTCTCTCACCGAATCCCTCTATCTCTCTCCACTCTACCCATAACACTAAACCCTAAACCCTTAAACCCTCTACCCTCTACCCTTTACCCTGTCTCCCTCCTACCTCCTCTCCCTCTCTTAGGTCTCTCTCTCACTCACTCACTCCCTCTATCTCTCTTCCCTCTACCCTCTACCCTTTACCCTCCCTTTATCTCTCTCTCTCAAGTCTCTCCCTCCTACTACCACTCCCTCTCTGAGGTCTCTCTCTCACTCACTTACTCACTCTATCTCAAGTCTCTCCCTCCTACCCATTCTCCCTCTCTTGGGTCTTTCTCTCACTCACTCACTCCCTCTATGTCTCTCCCCTACACCCTTAACCCTAAACCCTTAAACCATCTACCTTGTACCCTTAACCTCCCTCCCTCACTCTCTCTCCCACTCCCTCCCTCTCTCTCTCTCTCAAGTAATGTACGTTATACTACCCCTCTCCCTCTCTTAGGTTTCTCTCTCCTCACTCCCTCTATCCTCCTCTCCCCTTAACCCTAAACCCTAAACCTTAAAACCTCTACCTTCTACCCTTAACTCTCCCTTCCTTTATCTCTCTCTCTCTCAAGTCTCTCCCTCCTAGCACCAATCCCTCTCTGAGGTCTCTCTCTCACTCACTCACTCACTCTATCTCAAGTCTCTCCCTCCTAACCCTTCTCCCTCTCTTAGGTCTTTCTCTCACTCAGTCACTCCCTCTATCTCTCTCCCCTCCACCCTTAAGCCTAAAACCTTAAACCATCTACCCTGTACCCTTAACCCTCCCTCCCTCACTCTCTCTCCCACTCCCTTCCTCCCTCTCTCTCTCTCAAGTATCTTCAATATCCTACCCCCTCTCCCTCTCTTAGGTCTCTCTCTATCTCACTCACTCCCTCTATCTCTCTCCCCTTAACCCTAAACCCTAAACCCTAAACCCTCTACCCTCTACCCTCTACCCTCTACCGTGTCTTCCTTTATCTCTCTCTCTCTCTCTCTCTCAAGTCTCACCATCCTAGCACCACTCCCTCTTTGAGGTATCTCTCTCACTCATTCACTCACTCACTCTATCTCAAGTCTCTCCCTTCTACCCCTTCTCCCTCTATCTCTCTCCCCTCCACCATTAACCCTAAACCCTTAAACCATCTACCCTCTACCATTAACTTTCCCTCCCTCTATCTCTCTCCCACTCCCTCCCTCTCTCAGTTATCTTCAATATCCCACCCCCTCTCCCTCCCTTAGGTCTCTCTCTCACTCACTCACCCCCTCTATCTCTCCCCTTAACCTAAACCCTAAACCCTTGGCAACTTTAAGCCCTCTACCCTCTGCCCTTAACCCTCCCTTCCTTTATCTCTCTCCTCCCTCCTCTCTCTCTCTTTCTCAAGTATCTCCTCCTCTTGCTCATCCTAAATCCTCAACCATAAGCTTGCTTAAACCCTAAACCATAAACCTTATCCTCTACCCTCAGCACTCTTGCCCCTCTCTCCTTCCCCCTCCTAATTGTTTCTCTCTCTCTCTGTATATATATATATATATCTCCCTTCCCCCTCTCCTTTCCCCTCTCTATCTCTCTCTCCCTTACCCCTCCTAATTCTCTCTCTCCCCCTCTCTTTGTCTCTCACTCGCTCTCTCTCTCTCCCTTTCCCTCTCTCTCCATCTCCCTCTCTCTCTCTTTCCCACCCTCCACCTCCTAATTACTCTTGGGTATATGTGTGCAAAAATTGGATATCCGATTTAGATCGGATATCTGATTTATAGCACCAAAATATTACATTTTAAAATGTTTTTCAAATTAGATATTAGACAAAAATTGGATATCCAGAACAAATCAGATATCCGATTTGTAGTATTTTGGCTTGGAAATTTCTATGGAGCAATGTACTAATAGCAAACCCAAAAAAAGGTCAACTCGGGATTTTCATGTTCTTTGGTGAGTTCAAAATGCTCATTTTTTCATGTTGCCACTTTTTGGCCCATCATGATCCTGCACATACCCAAGTCTAAATCAGGTTGTTGTTATTGTTAAGGTGGATCACTCCTTTCTTCAAAGGCCATTCACTTATGATTGGGTCAAGTGTTATTTTCTTTAGAAAATTCCTATTTCCTTTTTGATAGGTTAATTATGATTTTATTAGATGGGTTATGAAGAAAGTATTTCAAACAAATATCTTTATGAAAGAAGTATATTGGCATGAAATTAAATATGATTTTTATTCCAATGTAAAAACTACAAAGAATGGAAACAATTATTTCAACACAAACTATTATGTAGTAGTCAATTAAAATGAAAAAGCTTACTCTATATTAGTTAGGATACACAACTAAGAAAATTATCTAAAGTTGCTTATTTATCCTAGAAGAACTAAGTATATAGTATACAAAGAAAACCAACAAACCCACAACTACCCCTATTTTGAAGGAGTTTAGTTTTCTCCCCTTCCTGATCTCGCTAATATTGTCTAATTATTTTAAAGAGATGAAGGGTCATAACACAACTTTATTCAACCCAGTAAATGGCTTGGTTAATGAAACTTGAAAAAAGAAAAAAAACAATTGCTACATTTGGAATTTCATGTTGAATGAAGAGTGGTGACAATAATCTACTTATAGTTTAATAAAACACTATTTTATAGAGCAGCTTGACATTAGAAAGATAAGTGTTACTTATAGTTTAATAAAACACTATTATAGGTTTGCAACATATACTGTTGGCCTTGATTGCATGGATTCTTAGTTAATATATGGGGAGATAAAGAGATGGAGATATAGGAAAGAAGGAAGAGGTGGAGAATAGAGAGCCGATGGATAGGGGGGATAGGGAGGGAGAGATGGTGAGAGATGGAGAGGGGGAGATAGAGAGGGGGAGGGAGAGAAAGGGATATGGATAGAAAGATATAGAGAGGAGTGAGAGGGAGATAAAAAGAGAAATAGAGATAGAGATATAGAGTAGGAGAGATGGAGGGAGAGATGGAGTGAATGAGAGAGAAAGGGGGGAGAGGGAGAAATAGCTCAATAGATAGAGGGGGGAAAAGGTGGGAGTGACATAGATAGTGGGAGACATAGATATATAGAGAGCGATAGGGAGAGATATATCAATCAACCTCCCTATATCTCTATCTATTCATCATTATCTCTTTATCTCTCTACCCCTCTCTATCTCTTTGTCTCCCTTTCTATTTGTATGTCATTATCTCCCTCTCTCTCTATATTTTTTTCCCTATATTTATCTTTGTCTCCTTAAGTGTGCAATGGGTACATTGAAGAGGTCTTAAAGGAGAATTATCATATCTTTAATCAAATGGCATGCTACCTTGAGCATAACTCCCTAAGGACACATGCCATCCTTAGATTGTTGACATGAAACAACCAATCAAAATTTAGTTTCTCTCTCTCATATTAATATATATTACTATTATATTAATTATATTTTGTATTATATAAAAATATACATATTATTAATTATTAATTATAATAATTTTATACATATTTAATAATTTTGTTAAAGAATATAATATATAATTATAATAAGTTGAATAATTATATTATTTATTATGTAAAATATACCTAATATATACTTAACTGTATTGTAGAATATTAAAACCTACCTAAATGGTGCCAAATTTTGAACTTAATTAATATACTATAAAACCTAACAAAACCAAGTTGTAGCTTTTCAAATTGGAGAAGTGAAAGGTTAATATCAGCACTGATGAAGAGTTTGGAGTAGTGAAAATATTCAATGCCAGCTTTGAGGAAGAGTTTGGAGTAGTGAAAACAAGGTCAATGTTAGTGCAAAGGAAGAGTTTGGAGTAGTGAAGACAAGGTCAATGTCAGCGCTGATGAAGAGTTTGGAGTTAAAACAAGGTCAATACCAGCGCCGACGAAGAGTTTGGAGTGAAAACAAGGTCAATATTAGCGCCAAGGAAGAGTTTGGAGGAGTGAAAATAAGGTCAATACCAGCACTGAGGAAGAGTTTGGAGTTAAAACAAGTTCAATACCAATGCCGACAAAGAGTTTGGAGGAGTGAAAAAAAGGTCAATATCAGTGCCAAGGAAGAGTTTGGAGGAGTGAAAACAAGGTCAATACCAGTGCTGAGGACAAGGTTGAGGGCACTCAGGGAAAATCGACAACCAAGGGGAAATGAGTACTATAATTTTGGCACCCCCATTCTCTTTAACCTTCAATTTTCATGCCTAGTTTCCAAAGATCCTCTCGTACATTGGCACCTCCATTCTCGTAAAATGATATAATATAACACAAAAAAAATAGCTTAGTCTTTCACATTTTTATCCACCAGCCTCAAGTCTTGGAAAAACTTCCATAATCTACCCACATCTTGGTTGAGGTTTAGGATTTCATCACACATAGCCTTCATCGCATGAGTTTGAAGCAATTGTAGACTTAGCCCAAGTATATGCTAGGCTAAGGTAGATCTAATGAATGGAAATAAAGGCATACAATTCTTCTTTAATACTTCAACCAAAAACATATGCAAGGTGTTGGTTGTTTTTATGGTAAGCAGGTTGATCTTTTAATCCACCTATGGAATTGCCAATTCCAATAAAGGGAAGCTCTTAGAACTTGGACCAACTGACGAGGATTTGAAAGACCTCCTACACTTTGAGCTCTACAAGACCTGGGAGGGTGATCCCTTAATACGTTTACAACCTCTGCACCATCATCATATACAACATTAACAACAACAGATAATCTCATTTAATAGCTCAACATAATAGGATAATACCAAATAGAATTGGTTGTTTATCAATAATATCAACTATTTGGAGCATCCGATAACTACAACAACATTTCACAGTAGAAGATATTCATTGATTTGCAATTTTTAGCAAGCTCTAGGTAAAGGCAAACAAATACTGAACCATGCAAATAAGTACAACTTAGATCAGTGCCATATATCCATTGGAGGAGTCAAATTTATAAGCATCTAAGGGTTTATGACAAATTTAACACATAACATATAAGATCCTTGATAAAATTGCTTTATAATCTCATCAATATGTATTCTAACCCAATACTACTTATCAAATCCTTATACAAAACATATCCACCTACAATCTCATTCAAGAATTTTAATTAATTCCTTGAATTAAACCTAAAACAAGAATCATACACACCACAACAGTGAGATGAATGAAACAACCCTTGATCATTTTATTCAAAATTCAGATATGCTTGTACAATGGAGAGACATGAGTTCAAATTAATCATATCAATTCAAATGCGAGTACTATCATAAAACATCAACTCCCCATGAATTCAAAACCTACTACAAAATGACTCAAAACCTAAATTGCATTTTCCATAAAACCATCCGACTTTACAATTTTCTCTGCAACTTCATCTAGACTCGACCAAAAATATCTAATTTTCTAACATGTACTTCTGGCCTTGAAATCCTTCTTATAGAAAAAGAAGGAGCAAAGAAGCATCAAGCTAGAAAGCACATGTGTCCCCAGCCAATTGGACCACCTTGTGATATTCCAAAAAATTGTTACAACAAAAATCTCCCCAAAGAATCTTCTTGTTCATCGTGCCCGCTGAGAATGGTTGATATAGCAACAAAAAACTTCAAGAATTTTGTGCCTAGACTATCACCAAAAAGCAAAACTAGAATCTGTTGTAACTGTAATAGCTGATTTGTCAAATGTTAGTAGCCTACTCCTTTTCACTCTTCCTCAGTTAAATATACATTTACCCATTTTTGGTACTCTTCATCAATTGGCCAATCAAAATTGATCACCTCGTTCACCTTGACACTATTAGGTTTGTACTTAACTGCCACCTGATTTGCTTCTCTTTCAAAAGACTCCAAGAATAAGTTCGTGCTAATGATTTTGTCCATACAACTCACCAACAAATCATAATTTGAGTTACCCTATTTTTGAGGGTTTTGTAGTCCAAACATGATATAAAGGGGCTCTTACACTTTTTGTGATTACTGTAGCTTGTGTAAGAGGCCCCATGGATACTATTGTAATTGTAGGATGCATGAATAGGGTGTAGGATGAGAAATAAAGAAGGCATAACTATTTTCCTCAATAGTTTTATGAAGAAAAGGATGTGAAATGAGAGGTTTCAAGCCTAGGTTTCAACAAAACATGTGTGGGAGATCTGATTTTATGAATTTTTATCCATGTGCAGACCTAATGGGTTGTTTCTAAACACTAAATATAAATGATATACATACACACACACACATATGTATGTATGTATGTATATATTTATGTATGTATATGTATTTTAAATGTAAATGTAAATGCAATTACTGGATGCTCTCCTAGAGCAATAAATGCAACATATCATTAAAGAAATCTATATCTATGTATATAAATGTGTATTTCTAGATGCAAGTGTAAATTAAAAGAGCATATGGTTTTGTAGTGTTATAGATACAATATATCCATAAATTAATGTAATTTAAATTCTAAATTCTTCAACACATATAATATGAAATCGATCAAACTATTAAACTACATGAGAAATAAATGAAAATAGTAAATGCATATGTATGTGTATTTGTAAATGTAAGTGTAAAATAAATAAGAATAATGAAAATTATAAAAGAATACAAGGAAAGGTATCCTCCCTTCTTGGTAGTGATAGCCTCCTCCACACACAACCCTTAAAATTATGAATAGAGGAATATAATCTTTGAAGAACTCAAGTTGATTCTCTCCTACCTGATGCAATTAGTCATTTTATCCTTACAAACATTTATAGTGATTACTACAGGCACATAGACCAATTCTTCACAATAGAAGAATTTGATCATACTTTTCCAATGAT